>LOEQ01005641.1:0-12913 GCA_001685075.1 Bramus lutescens
ATTAACCAATGAAAGTAACACATAGACAGATGACCCTCCTACATCAGTTGTGTAGCTTGGTCTTTTGTGGGACAAGGTACTAAAATCTGTCCCTGGCACATGAACTGTGTCTTTGGAACCTATTCCCTATGATGTGATGTCTTGCCCTGACTTGATGCAAGTGGGAGGAGCTTCGTTCTGCCTCAACTTTATATGCCATATTTTGTTGATTCCCATGGGAGGCCTAACCCTTTTGAATGGACATGGGGGAGAAATGGATGGGAAGAGGTAGAAGGGAGTTGGGGCAGGGAATAGGAGGAGAGGAGGGAGGGGAAACTGTGTTAGTATGTAAAATTAATTATAATTTAAGAAACCAACATATATGAAATAGATGTGGTTTTTTTATGTGACTCTTATAGCCCTGAAATATTTGAAGGTTTAGCTTTAGGTAAATTGTTATTATAAAAACATTAAAAGAAAAGTCTACTTTATTTCAGTTCCCATTTTAACTCATGAAACCCATTGTTCTGTCTCAACCTCTAGGATGCAATGAATCTTCACACAGAGATTTTTCTAACCACAATAAAAAATATATATCTTAGTGGAAGTGAGATTTTTTTTAAGTCAGAATGCCCATGTAAATAGTAACCAAATGAATGCTTGCAAGAATATTCTATTCTATGTCGGTTCTTGAGCAGCTCTTTGGGAAACTGCTAAAGTTTAGATAAACTTTATTCAAAATCAAGATTTTTGTGTTACAAAATGCTGCATGTGTGCTTTGTTTACTACACATGATTTGATGATAACATGGAGAGGGTGAGCCAAAATGCACAAATACCTTTAAATCTTTGTGACGAACAAGGAAACAGAAAATAATCTAAAAACACTATTCCCCAGAGATAATATAGCATTTATCTCATTGCCTTTCACTGGAAAATAGAGTACCAATTAATTATATGGATGAGGTTATGGGACAACAATACCAATGAAAATAAAAATATGAAGAGTAAAAATATATGGGCTAGAGAAAATGCTGAGTACAGAACACACACTGATTTTGTAGAGAACCTACACTTTGTTTCGATGTCCTTTGCTGGGTATCAAACAACCACCCATAACTCCAGCTCCAGGGAGATCCATTTTAGTGGATATAGATTAGCTAATATAGTTGAATAGGATCACCCAGATTAACTGTTATTTGTGTGTATGAAAAGTAAGCCACTGAGATTAAAAGATTCTGCCCACCAAAATGCTGAGGTATGATAAAGTTTATTTAGTTCAATGGCTTTACTTTTGGAATAAACAGGTCTAGAATGCTTTTCAAAATCACATTCTTGTCAGTGGTGGAGGTCTTAAGGGAACATAAATCTCTTAGTTTATTTTTTTTATCCTGTGGTCATTGGGTGTATTGCCTTTGTATAACTTTGCAGATGGCTATGACATACTGTTTGTGTTTGGTTTATATCATGAAAAACATCTTACTGATGAGCTAAAGCAGGGTCTGGCCACTCTTTTTGTCGTTGTTTGTTTTTTGATTATTGTTTTTGTGTATGTGTGTGTTTGGGTTGTTTTGTTTTGTTTTAATGTGGTCCTCTTAGAGGCTTTCAGCTAGTATTTCCAGGATAGAGTGAAGAACTTTGCAAAGAAATGAGTGGGAATGGTGCAATTCTGCAGAGCATTTTTGATGCTGACTGCATGAAGTTAGTATAGACTTAACAAATTGATAATTGATGTAGTATTTTCCTCTATATGCTATGAATATGATTTATTACTATGAGTTAGTGAAGAAGCTGCTTTCGTCAATGGCTTATCAGAGCAAAGCCAGGCAGGAAATCTGAACAGACAGAGAGAGAGAGAGTAGGTCACAGAGATGTCACAGAGAAGCTATGTAGCTGCCAAAGGAGGACACACTGATTGGAACTTTCCTGGTAGGCCACAGCCTTGTGGTGATATACAGATTAATAAATTGGTTAATTTAGGATATAAGAACTAGCTAGAAATATGAATGAACCATTGGCCAAATAATATTGAAATTAATATAGTTTCTGTATGATTATCTGGGTCTGGGTGACTGGGAAATGAATGAGCAGTCTCCACCTACAAGTGGCATCCAATATGGGGCAGTTACATCCACATAAAAACAGAGAGCTTGAGAAGGAATTCTAGACACAAAAGAACTTCTTCATAGCCACTTTTTTTTTCAGTTAGACAGTTTGCTGCTAGGTATAACTCCTTTAAGAGAAGTCTCTCTGACTCAGGGTTAACAGCAAAATATTGCACGGCTACTTTAAGATCTGGATTTCTGGTATGTGCTGGCAGAAAAAAATTCTAGTTCTTTCAGGAGGTCATGAATTTGAATGGTGTCTGTGAGCAATGTATTACAAATCGCTTAATGGCGATATAGACCTGCTTTGTACCTGGATATGGGGCAGTGAGCATGCCTTTCAGAGGAGGTAAACATGCCTCCACCATGTTGGATGGGGCAGGGCCATGAAGTTGGTCCTAAACATGCTCACTTTGCATTTAAAAGAAAACACACACAATTGTAACATGAGGGGTTGCTTGTTGGGGTTTTCTGTCCTACCTGGTATCCCACAGCTGTTTAGCTCCAAAGAAAATCACATAGAGATCTCTGTAAGTTATAAAGCTGATTGGCCCGTTTGCTCAGGCTACTTAATACTTCTTGTAACTTATATTAACCCATTGTTCTTATCTATGTTGGCCGTGTGGCTCAGTACCTTTTTCAGAGGGATAGAACACATCCTGCTGCTTCGGTGATCTGGGCAGAAGTGTGAGGAATCAGCTTCTTCCTTTCCAAAATTCTCATTTCTACTTCTTGTCTGGTTTTTCTGCCTATACTTCCTGCCTGGCCAATCAGCATTTATTTAAAACATGATTGACAGAATACAGACAATTCTTCACACACTCCTAGTCAGAAAATGTTTATAGATACACAGTAAAGACAGATTCAGGTTTAAAAAAGAAAAAGAAAAAAAGACCTCTAAATGGGTCACAGTGTCAGATAAATGTACATGTTTTGGAAGAAAGAAGTAAGAGTATAGGCAATTAAAATCCAATTAGTTTAGAAAGTAAAATAAAGTCATTAAAGAATAAGTAAAGGAAATATAAAAAGAGTACAGATAGTCATAAATTAAAGGGATAAAGAAAAATCAGCCTCATAAAGATGGAATATACACAAAGAGTTTGTATTATGTATATTATTGTGTTTTCTTTGAGTTTTTTAACTGCAGAGAGATATTTGATTCTGGGGGTTGCTAAGCTAAACCAACATAGAGTTATCTTGACTCCAAAATTTGAGTCTAAGGATATATTGCTTTGGAAATGAGTTTCTGCTTTTGTTTCTACAAAAGATGGGAACCTATGGATTCCTTTCAGGATAATGTGATGGAAAAAGATGCCCCCAAAGGTCTTTATGAACCCTAAAACTAGATCACCCAGCAAATAGCAGGAAGCAGTTTGGAAAAATCAGTGCCCAAATTCCCAAAAGGATTGTTTGAAGGTGTTTGTTTTCAATTAAAGAGGGATATAATATAGAAATAAATTATTTGTATTGATATGGATCTTGGACTATTTATACAAATCTATGGTTGATTTGCTACACTATGTATATGTATTTCTGTTCTTGTTTAAGGTATTAAGTTTACATATCTCATTAAAATGTAATATATAATTGAAAATTAAATATTAATAGTCATTTATAATAGTCAAAATAATAGTCATGTTAGTTAGGTTTTCTAAATAGACAGAGATATATTTCAGTTAGACAGATTATCTTCAGTACTTCAAAGATTATGGAATATGGCATGTAAAATCTTTTAAGAACTGAGACTTTTCATGACAATGAGACACATCTGGCAGCACCAATCTACTTCAAAAGGATGATGGGCATTGAAGAGGCTCCTCTTGGAATTTTTAAAACATTTTGGCAAGAAATTGCTCTTGTTTGGACTGCTTGATGTTATGTTGTATAAACTGGACATATAGGACCCACAGATAAATGACTGCTGGACTTGCCTGAAGAAGATGAATTAATCCTTCAGGGTTCCTGCTTCACAGAAAAAAACTACCATATATTCTGCAAGACACAAAACAAAGCAACTGATAAACTTTGTCATTATAAGACAGAACAGATCTTCAAATTTCCTGCTTCATGGAAAATTTTGCAAGATACTATGGTCCTATAGGCTGAAGATAGATGGCTCAATATTACAAAAGAACTTTGGGTGACTATCATGGCAGCAAGATGTCTCTGCCAATTCTAGAGTTTTGGAAGATGCTTAATTGCTCATCTTGTTTACTTATAGCCTTCTGGGGTCTTTGAAGCATTAAAGATAAATATAGTTTTCCTTAACTATGATAAAAGATAAATTAGATATAAAAATTTAGATTCACAAAGAGAATATATGACTAAATAATGTAACTGTAATTCTTGCTTAATACCTGTTTTGTTATATGTAATTTTCCTATGTTAATTTTAAAACCTTCCTTTTTAATTATACAAAAAAAGGGAAGATGATATGGGATTCCCCTGTGTAGATTATAAATATGTTTCATTACCATAGGTCAATTTTAAAAAGCTGATTAAGCAAATGGCTTAGCAGAGCAAAGCAAAGCAGAAAATCTAAACAGAAATATATAGAGAGATTGGCTAAGTCACAGAGATGCCATGTAGCTGTCAAAGGAAAGGGACATACCACCTGAAACCTTACTGGTAGTTCATAACCTCATGGTAATACACAGATTAATATAAATGGGTTAATTTAAGATATAAAAACTAACTAAAAATAAGCAAAAACCATTACCCAAACAGTGTTAAAATTTGTGTGATTATTCTTGTCTGAGTAGCCAAAAAATGATCATGCAGTCTCCCTCCACCTATAAATAGTACTAATTAGCACTACCTTACTTTAGAAGCCAATCACAATTCATGGCCTTAAGTCTGTCTTAATTTGTAATCAACTGGTTAAAACTACATGGAATGCCAAGTCGCACTCAGACTTGGATTCTGGCTAGAGAAATTCTCAGACCTCAGTACAGCTGTGCACATACATTAGTCATTTTATTTTATTTGTGTGTGAATGTGTGTGTGTGTGTGTGTGTGTGTGCATTCTATAGAGCATGTGAAGAGGAAAAAAGGCAATACTTAGCAGTCAGTTCTCACCATACACCTTGTATCAGGGCAGTTTTTCTATCATTTTGCTGCATGGCCAAATATTCATGACAAGCTGACCCCATGAATTTCTGGGTAATTTTCCTTTTTCCACTTCTCTAGAGGGGTGCTAGATTTACATTTGTACTCTGTCACATATTGTGCTCTTGGGATCAAGCCTACTTTGAATAACAGACTGTCCCATCACTCAGGAATATGAGACCCTAGACATTTCCTAAGAGTGATCATGGATAAAAATCAGATGAATAATTTGTATAGATAGATGGACAGATAGATATTACACATATAACATATAATACACATGGTGTGTTTCTCATTTTCAAAACATAATTCATTAAGACAATAAAATACTTCATCTACAATAGGCCATTTAAAGCGGAAACTGAATAACATTATGTAGGCCATGGAAAATTATGCATAGTGTCATTGTTATGCTATCATCGTTTGTACAAAAGTGCAATAACCTCTGCAAATTTCCTGAGTTTCAGTTACGTAATGAAAGATATAGAGAATGGATTAGTAGCATTTAGTAGCAGTCATGCACATCATTGGAAATCCAACCTCTTAATTTAGACTCATAAACTGTCTTTTAAACACACACACACATACACACACACACACACACACACACACACACACATACACCAAGAGCTGAAATTGACAGAGGCTATTAACTGAAAGCTTTGTAATTATCCTAGTAATTATTAGACAATGAAAGGGTTCAGATGCTATAGGGAATACAATAAATTACTACCCATAATTTCTTACTTGCACTTAAAATTCCTCTTGCTGAAGGAAAACCTTGAAATTTATAATTTTACACTACTATTTGTGTTCTGTGAAAATATAGTTGTGATATATATTTAAAATATATAATGCTTAAAATGAAAAGTTATAAATTTCTAAGACTTAATTTTATAAGCATTTTGTCTGCATTAATAATATGTATACATAAACATGTATACACACACACACACACACATATATATATATATGCCCTTAAATTCTAACTCTCTTTCCCCCCATTCTCTCCTTCAATCCTCTCTCCCTTTCTTGTCCCCAACCTGATCCATGAACATGGGAGGTCTTTCCATCTTCTGATACCTTTTTCAATTTCCTCTTCAAAGACTTGAAAGTTTTAACATACAGGTCTTTCACTGTCTTGGTTAGAGATAACACAAAATAGTTTATATTGATTGTGGCTCTTGTGAATGGTGTTGCTTCCCTGATTTCTTTCTCAGCCTGTTTGTTGTTTGTATATAGGAGGGTTACTAATTTTTTAACTTAACCTTGTATCCAACCACTTCACTGAAGGTGTTTATCTGCCAAAGTAGTCCTCTGGTAGAAGTTTAAGGATCACTTGTGTATATTATCATATCATCTGCAAATAGTACTGCTTTGATTCTTCCTTTCCAATATGTATTTACTTAATCCCCTTCAGTTATCCTATTGTTTTAAGACTTCACTACTTTATTGAATAGATATGGAGAAGGTGGACAACCTTGTCTTGTTTCTGATTTTAGTAATCCTCTTTTGAATTGTTTTCCAATTAAGTCGATATTGCCTTACTAGAAACTGATGTGGAATTCCCCTCTGTATGCTATCAATATGCTTTATTACCATCAGTTAATAAAGAATCTGCTTCAACCTATAGCAGGCCAGAATAAAGCCAGGCTTGAAGAGATATAAAGAGACAGTAGCCAGAGTCAGGGCGATGCCATATAGCTGCTGAAGGAGACAAATACTGAACCCTTACCAGTAAGCCACAGTCTCATGCAAATACACAGATTAATAGAAACGAGTTAATTGAAGACATAAGAGTTAGTTAAGAAGAAGCCTGAGCTAATAGCAGTGTTTTAATTAATATAGTTTCTGTGTGATTATTTGGGTCAAGACAGCTAGAGCAGTCTCCGTTTACAAGAAACTGCCTTTATTTTGTTTAGATATGTCTCTTGCATTTCTTATCTCTTCAGTACTTTGATCATGAAGAAGTGGATAGGTTGCTCTCCACAAACTGACAGCAAGAGCCATTGCTGAAGACAATGCCCACATAATTCACTGAACATGGAAAGTTCAAACTGGTTCCTACATTAGAGGTTTCACTTGCATGTTCTAGTGTTTATGATATGGAATAATATTCTGTGGGCTACCAAGAGAAACATAAGCACAAGTACAACCATAAAATCTTTGATCTACAGCCTGCCCTATGCCACAGGTCTTGTGGGAGTAGCCAACCAACGATTTGACTTAAGGTCCACTCCATGAGATGCCAACATCTGATACTGCTTGGCTGACCAAGAACCAGAGATGAGATAACCCAGAGGAAGATAATCAGTTTCTATTGGTCTTCAAAAACAGGCACAACAAAAAAGTAACAATAAGAATATTCCTAATTATATTCTGCATTACTCACAGATGGGTACCTCATTCATACACCATCAGAGAAACCTCCTTGTGCAGCAGATGGAAACAAATCTGTAAAGACCCACAGCCAGATGTCAATGGGGGAGAGAGAGGGAGGGAGAGAGAGAGAGAGAGAGAGAGAGAGAGAGAGAGGACCTTGGAACACAGAGCTCTAAATAAGATGTCTCCATCTAATTCCTATGATGTAGGAGGGTCATCTGTCTAGGTGTTACTTTCATTTGTCAATAAAGAAGCTGCCTTGGCCTTTTGATAGGCCAGCCCTTAGGTGGGTGGCATAGACAGAACAGAATGCCCAAGATGGACGAAGGTTAGAATCTTTCCGGTAAGCCACGACCTCGTGGTGCTACACACATTAATAGAAATGGATTAATCAAGNGAGAGTTAGCCAAGAAGAGGCTAGATATAATGGACCAGGCAGTGCTTAAATGAGTACAATCTGTGTGTCGTTATTTCGGGTGTAATGCTAGCCATGTGGGAGCTGGGCCAGACGAAAAGCAGGCCTGCCCCCCTAATCACTACATTACTACCCTCAGAATGTCATGGAAAAGGAGGGAGATGGAATGGGGGAAACAGAAGGAACAGAAGACACCAGGAGAATAAGGCCCTATAAAACAACTGAGCAAAGCTCATATAAACTCAAAAAGACTGAAGAAGTAATCATAGGGCCTATGTGGGTCTGTACCAAGTCTTCTGTATATATACTATAGCTTTCAGTTTTGTATTTTCATGGGACCCCTGAATGTGTAAATACATGGGTCTCTGATTATTGTGCCTTCTTTTAGCACTGTTTATTTTTCTATTGGCTTGTCACGTTCAACATTGATATGATGGTTTCTGTTACATTTTATATATTTTATTTTGTTATTTTTGTTGTTATCTCTTAGAACCATGTTATTTTCTAAAGAGAAAAAGAAAGGGAGTGGATTCAAATGAGAGACGAAGTTGGAAGGAGCTGGGAGGAGTAAAGGTAAGGGGAATTGTATTCAGATTATATTGTATGAGAAAAGAATCTGTGTTTAATAAAAGGGAAAATAGAAAAATGAATATATATAATATGTAATACAGATATTGAAAAGTTTTACATTTTAAGACTCTATTTTTACTTTTATATGTATGAGTGTTTGGCTACATGTATGAAAGTTTACTGCCTGCATGTCTGGTCTCCTTGAGTTCAGGAAAGGCAAGTAGACTCCTTAGAGCTGTGGCTATAGAAGGTTACATGTTGCTACACGGGTACTGGAAGCTCAACCCAAGTACTTTGAAAAAGGATATAGTGCACTTAACTCCTGAGTCCTCTCTCTTCACTAAATAAGGAGAGTTCAATCTGGTGCCTACATTAGAGCTTAGAAACTTTACTGGGGCTATATTAAAATTCTGAATTAGAATGCCACCAGACTTCTTAAAACTGCATAAACTGTTCATTTAAAAATCATGTCAAACTTAATAAATAAATACCAAACATAGCATTTATAAAAGAAAAATAAAATAACTCAACTTGATAAAAACATATTGTATAATGGACTAAAAGACCATTTATTTACATTTCTCTTGGGTCACCAGGTAAATACGCTTTTCTTTACAGCACCTGTTGGCCAGGGTCTATAAGTAACTATTGTTTTTAATATACTAATAGGATACTGTCCCCCTAGAATTGCTGTGTTTTATTCCAGCTGTAAGTGGCATCTTTTTTGTGACTGTATCTGCACAAGTACCTGAATAAGCAGATTGTAGAAGAAAGGATATATTTTGGATCATGATTCCAGAAACTTCTAAATAGATTTAAAATCTCTATGGCTAGACACCTGCAGATGTGACTATAAGGTTATCTTCAGAATGGTTTAACTGAGGATGGGAAAGTCACCTTATATGTAGGCAGCTTTATTTCATTCTTTAGAGCAGGGGTCTTGGCTTGAATAGCAAAGAGAAAGCTGGTTGGGCCCCACACTTTGTCTCTTTATGTCCTTGACTGCCAGTCACCTTTTATTCTTGCTAGTGCATCTTCACCTGCCTGACAGACTGTATCCCTTCTTAAATCATGAGTAACATCATGCTTTCCTTCCTTATGATGCTGTTGTGGGGTATTTTATCATGTGAAGGCTGAAGCTGCTTATTCGTTCCCAGCTGTCTAAACTCTAAATACCACACAGAAACTATATTATTTGCAATACTGTTTGGCTAATAGCTTGAGTGTATTTCTAGCTAGTCTTACATCTTAAATTAACCCATTTCTACTAACCTGTGTTTCACCACATGGTTGTGGCCTACCACAGTAAGGTTCAGTCTGCTAATGTTCAGTCCGGTGTCAGGTGTCTGCCTCCTGTGGTGGCTACATGGCTTCTCTTTTACTCTGCCTACTCTCTCCTCCTTTATCTGCTTGAAATTCCCACCTTGACCTATTCTGCTAAGCCACTGGCCGAAACAACTTTATTCATTAATCAATAAAAGCAACACATACACAGAAGGAGTTCACACATGCCATTTCCTTTTTCTGTTTAAATAAAAAGTAAGGTTTTAACTTAACATAGGAAAATTACATATAACAAAACAGGAATCAAGCAAGAATTACAGTTAAAAATATTTATATCTACTTTATCTTATATCATAACTAAGAGAAATTATAACTATCTTTCTATTCTTCAACTCCATTAAAGACTCCATAAAGATATAATATTACATAAGTAAACAGAAAGTGCCTTTGTAAGCCACCTCCAAAACACTAGAATTGACCAAGACATCTCGCTGCCAGGACAGTCACCCAAGTCCTTTTGTACCATTGGAGCATCCATCTTCAGCCTACAAGCCAGTAGTATCGGTTAGACTTTTTCATGAAGCAGGAAATTTCAAAGACATTTCCACCTATATTGGGAGTTTGTTAGTTACTTTTTTCTGGGTCCTGCAGAATGTCTGGCAGACTCTTTTGTGAAACAAAAACTCCGGAGGAATGTCTCACTTTTAGGCAAGTTCAGCAGTCATTTTTTCTGTGGGCTTTGTATGTTCAGTTCATATAGCATAACATCAACCAGTCCATCCAAGAGCAGTTTCTTGACCAAATGGCTAGCAAACTCCATAAGGAGCCTTTTCAATGCCCATCATTCTCTTGAAGTTGATTGGTGCTGCCAGAAACAGATGTGTCTCATTGTCATGAAAAGTCCTAAGTTTTCAAAACATTTTAAATGCCATATTCTACTGGTCTTTGAAATTATTTGCATTTTATAAATGTTTAGCTATTGCTTTTAGTCCTTTTTTCATTTTTTCAGTCTGTTTTTGAATACAATGGATCCAGAGGAAATTTACTCTATTCTGGAGGAGATATTTGTCATTGTTGAGAGAGTATTTAAGGGCAGAACACACGCAAAAAAATGTTTGTAAGCTTAGACATGGTACCATCACTGTCATTTGACTCTGTAAAACAACAAGGAAAAAAACTATATATCGTTGGAACTCAGAAAAAAATCCATTTTTCTATTCGATCTGCTACTGAAATATCTCTTAACATTGTGTGTGTGTGTGTGTGTGTGTGTGTGTCATATATATATATATATCCTGAATAAAACATTCAATATGTTGTATCCTGATATATTCTTATATTATGACATGTTGTAACTAGTATTTCCATCTCTCTTAAGACTTTGCTTTCCAGTATCAGTCTCCACTGCAACTGAGTTAATTCTGTTCAATGATGTACCTATTTGAACAAAAAATAATAATAGTAATAATAACTTCTTTTAAAAATGTTATTTACTTCTGTTTTGTGTTTTAAAAGGTATATTCTTAGAAGAATGTAAAAGGCTAATACTTAAAATATTTGCACAATGTGTATTCAAGTCTTATGTAAAAGTGATAGAATATGAATTCTTCTTCTCCACTGTTATCTGGATTTAATCACTGGAGGCAGAAAAACTGTCAGGTTGACATTTCTTGCATTTTATGTGGAAGCAGTTTATAAATTTCATTTCACTGAAGTGAATTCAGTTTTTCTACAAAGCATTGAATGCCCAGAAATATACCCTTCAGACTTAACAAATGTTTATAATGTGCATAACTGGGTATATCTATAAACATTTAAGACTTCTATAGAAGGGCAGTGGGACCAGGGAAAGGAAAAAATGAAAACAAAAAGATTATTTCTTATGAAAGTCCTCTAAAAAGAGTATGAATTATACAACTTTAGGCATATTTACCACTAGATTAATGAAAATTTATTCACAAAACTCCCTAGGAGCAGAGATCAGAATGTACTATTTACATTTTTTATGTTTCATATTGTAAATTTATACATGACAATACATTATATACTTAAAAGACCAGCAGGTGGATTTTGAATAAGAAATGAACTTTGTGTCTTGTTTTGATGAGTAGCCGCATGTGGAAAATCACAAGTGTTTAAAACACATCAAATCTAAAAAGTTATCTTGCTAGCAAGACAGGGAATGAGATATTAAAATCTTGAGGAGACACTGCTTTATAAATATATTTTTTCCTGCAAATACATCCATTTTTGCACCTCTTGATCTGAGGAGGTTTTTCCATATGAATTCTTTTGAGAAGCCATTGAGGGACCCATTTTTGTGTTACAATTAGGTTTTCTTTTTTCCTAAAAATGTTTAAAACAGCTCTAGTTTTCTTTTCCTTTTAGAATTTTCTGTAATATAAAATCCTATAGAAATACTACCAACTGATTGCAAACATATTTCATATAAACATTTTAAACTCCAATGGTGTCAAAAGGCCATTTATAGAAACAACTGAATGTGAGCAAAATAAAAATTTGCAATGTATATAGTACATTTCAAGTTTGTAGAGTGATGAGTATTTCTTTAACTTCAAAATTCAGCCACATATAAGCAAAAACCTGGCCTTAAAAGTATTTTGAAGTTTGACAGATTTATTCTATTTCAATTAGATAGAGGATGGTTTTAAGAACGCCACAACTATGAACTTGATGTTGGAAATTATCCCATGAACAACAAATAATTGCCAAGTAATTTTGAAAAAGAAGTGGAGGGGAAAATGGTTCTCCAGGGAAAAGTCCAGTAAGAACCTAATTTAAGTCTTGCAGGAGATGAAAGCCTCAGAAATATCCTACCATCATTGTAAAAGAAGGGCAGAAATGTCATTCGAAGAATATGTAGATGGTGTCTTAAGTAAAGTTATTAGGTTAGAACTCAAGATTCCCCACTAGAACCAAGTCTCTTGCCAACCCTAAAATGGCTCCCTTAATGTAGATATCTTCTTCCATGATCCTATATCCGCCCTTCCTCCATCTCCATCCTCCCATTCCCCCAAGCTCTCTCCATTCTTTCCTTTCTCCCTTCTCTC
>LOEQ01005641.1:13245-33941 GCA_001685075.1 Bramus lutescens
TGGATGAGTGTTCCCCTTACTCCACATCCTCTTCAGCAAAGGCTATCATTGGTGGTTTTGATTTTAACCATTCTGACAGGTGTAAGATGTTTTTTCAAAGTTGTTTTGATTTGCACTTCCCTGATTGCTAAGGAGGTTGAACATGACCTTGAGTGTCTTTTGGCCATTTGAACTTTGTCTGTTGAGAATTCTCTTTTCAGTTCAGTACCCCATTTTTCAATTTCGTTAATTAGAATTTTCATGTCCAGTTTCTGGCTCTAGACGGGATCCCATGTGTCCACGGGGATGTCCCCAGCTAGGTCCTTAGACAGCAGAGCAGAGGGTGCCTGAACGGGCTTTGTCCCACTATCACACTGATGATTATCTTGAATATCACCATAGAATCTTCTTCCGACAGAGACCCTAATCAGAGCAACGGAATGAGCTCCCAAGGTCCAGTTGAAGAGCGAAAGGAGGGAGAACATGAGCAAGGTAGTCTGGACCAAGAGGGATTGGTCCACCCACCGAGACAGTGTGCCTGTTCTAATGGGAGCTCATCAAATCCAGCTGGACCAGGACTGAATGATCATGCTATCAAATTGTACTCTCTGAATATGGCTGACAATGGGGGCCAACTGAGAAGCCATTGATAAAGGCACTGGAACTTGTTTCTACTGCATGTACTGGCTTTTTGGGACCCTAGTCTATTTGGATGCAAATCTTCCTAGACCTGGATGTAGTGGGGGGAGGGGCTAGCACTTCCACAATGCAAGGTTCCCTGCCCTCTCTTAAGGAGGGAGAGTGGGGGGGGCAGGAGGGGAATGGGATGAGGGGAGGAAGTGTAAATTTTTAATGGAATAAATAAATAAATAAATAGGAACTCAAGATTATGGATTGCTTTTCCTAGTGTCAGAACTATGTAGCTAACATTTAGGTTGTACTGATGTATTCCAGTTTAAACATCTTTAAACAATATTATTCTGAGGTGAGAATATTGTTGATATAGTATTGTGAGTTGCAGTGAGAGATTTGATAAGATTAAATGACTAAATAAGTTTCCCCTCATCGTACTCCAGTAAGAATTTCTAAGGAAATCTTACATCTTGATTTTTTAAAGATAGAAAGAAGTGATGTTTATGCATTTCTGCCTAAAACAGAAGACATTTTTGAAATTATTCACGTTGAAAATATTTATGTGTGCAAAACAAACAGATAACATTAAGTCATTCTATTTTGGTAACCACATTAGTGTGTTACATGACACTTATGTGGTCGCCATATTGTTAATGTGGCAAGTGTTTTTCCAAAAGAAACAGCTAAATGTTTTCCATAAAATTCTTTCCTCAAATAAAAAATGCACAAAGATATAAAAAGTTTTGAAAATTAAAAAACAAAAAATAAAAACAATTATGACCTCAAGATTAAACAATGTTATTAATTAGTATTCAGTAACATAAACATTCAAATAACAGTCATCAGGATAATTTCTGCATTATACTTAGTTTATTTGTGTGAATAAGAACTCATCCATATATTAAAGATGATATGATCTTATCAAATACTCTTAGCTTTTCTTAAATCATATATAACAGAGAAAATGTATTTACTATTAATTAATTCCCCTCTACTGTGCAACAGCAGTATACAACCCTTATAATAATCTTTTAATTTGCATGATCCTGACTCTAGAGGGGATCCCAGGTATCCAAGGTGATGGCCCCAGGTTGTTCCTTGAGCAGCTGAGGAGAGGCCACCTCAACTGGCCCCATCCTATAGCCACACTGANCAATCCAGACTCTCTGAATGTGGCTGACAAGGAGAGCTGAGTGAGAAGCCAAGGGCAATGGAACTGTGTTTTGGTTCTACTGCATGTACTGGCTATGTGGGAGCCTAGTCTGTTTGGATGCTCACCTTCCTAGACCTCGATGGAGGGGGAAGGACCTTGGACTTCCCACAGGACAGGGAACCCTGTCTGCTCTTTGGACTGGAAAGAGAGGGGGAAGGAGAATAGGGGAGGGGGAGGTGGTGGAAATTTTTAATAATAATAATAATAATAAAAGAAAAAAAGAAAAAGGAAAATATTCACAATTATATTCCATGTCTTCAGTTTACTTTAATTCATATACCTCATGTATAACTCAGTCACTATGCCCCCCCCCACATAGACACAGAAAAGAATATCAAAAGAGCAAACCCTAATTTTGTTTTCTTTACAAATTTTATATTTTTGGTTGAATTTCACTTGTGTGTAAGGGTCTCATTAATATTACCTATACTAGGCACCTGTCCTATCAACAGACCCATAGGTACTGGAAGCAAGTAAAATGGATTTTTTTTGTTGTTATTTTATAGACATTTTCAGGAAAATAAGTCAGTGTATTTCACCAGTGTTGCTAAATACTGCACTGCTATTTCTGCTGCTTGTGAGGAAAGAATTACTTTCATTCATTTCATATATATTTATTGAGCATCATAGGGGCCAGACACTTTGAGACAGTTGTAATAGTGAAACAAACAGATATGATGCCCTGATCTCTTCTCTGTGGGTCTTGGAGTTTCATAATGTTAAAGTTACTAAGACGAAAAAGAAAGCAGGTGGGAGCAATATGCATGAAGCCATATTTCTTTGTAATATATCTACTACAGATATAAAAGGTGAGGAAATCTGTGCTTATAACTTATCAATTTATTTTGTAGCCAAAATTTTGTTTGATCTTTAGAAATAAACATGCTTCATGCCTGGGTGAGAAGATTTTGTCTTTAGAAACAGAAGATTCAGATTCCTTCTTAGGATTCTGTTCTTTGTGCTTCAAATTCCTAGGGTAACCAAGCTTTGGTTGTAGTTCTTTCATTAAAGATGTCCTCTCAAAAAAGAAAAAAAAAGATGTCTTCCCAGAGTCAATAAAGCCTTTGAAACTTCTGTGCTTGAAGCATATGATCATGGTTTGAACACCAGTACACAGTAGAGATTTTATTCTCATATAAGTAACAAAAAAAGTGATATAAACAGATCAGTGTTTTGCTTCTCTGTGCTGCGTCCATTTCCTTAGGGCTTCAGTTTGGATGTTGCTCTTTTCTCAAAGACCAATGTGTTCAGGGATTGTTTTTCAGGATGATGCGATAGGGACCAGGTGGAACTGCTGCAAGAGAGAGCCCAATGGGAACTCTTCAATCACTTTCTGGATTAGGCTTGACTTCCACTCTATCCCCCCTCCCTCATGCAGACTAAAATCCTTTGCTGCTACCCATGTAGTTGCCATTGTTATCCATATAAAGACCTGACAACAACCAAGAAGCCTTTCATCAGTGTTAAGCAAGTTCATGCAACATGTACTTTAACTTCCATGATCAAGAAATAAATAAACTTTCATCGGTAAAAATAACATGGCTAAATTAGGCATTTGGCTATTTTAACACAGGGGACTTAAATTTAATTGAAACATCAAAATTCTTTGATGAATCATTATTTATTAAGCTCTAATTTAATAAATTGCATTTATTAATTATATTTACTATAAGTACTTAATAGTATATTGTTAGTAATAAAATAATTTATTAATCATAGAATCTACCTTTTACAATCATCCAGCACACATTGAAGACTACGAGGCTCCATGACAAATATAGACAATGCACTAGTTTATATTAATGACCACTAGAAATGACTTCCAAAACTTGATTCCATTAAATTTTCTATTTTTAATTGCATACACTAAGAATTTTATTCAATAATTCAATGGGCATTTATAACTGAGGAAAAAGTCTTAAATATAGGGTTGTCAATAATCTGTGCATAACAAGGGTATAGGCCAAAATACACAGCCATTTGAAAAAATTTGTCTGAAATGTATTTAATATTAACATCTGAAGTTTGTTTTGACATGAGGAGAAGATACTTGCTAAGCAACCAATCAAATAGACTTAGGCTTTCTTACAAATCAAGAGACAACAAATTTCACTCATTATCCTTTTGAAATTTTTTCACTCAAATCAAAATTTCTAAATGGAAAATGTAATGAAGTAGCAGGCTTAAGTCATTGTGTTACAGAAACCCTTCTATTTTCTCTAAGGGACTCAGAATTGAAAGATTCTTCAGAAAGAGAGGGAAAAGGAGAAAGATTTGTGAACTGTGGTGGTTTGAAAGAAAATGGTCTCCATAGGCCCATAGGGAATGACCCGAATAGAAAGTATGGCCTTGTAGAAGGTATGGCCTTGTTGGAGGAAGTGTATGACTGTGCTGGATAGGCATTGATGTCTTATATGGTCCGTTACTCCCCATGTGACTGACAATCTCCTTTGGCTGAGTTTCTAGATGTAGAACTTTCAGCTATCCCTCCAGCACCATGTCTGCCTGCATACTGCCATGCTTCCCACCATAAAGACTAAACCTCTGAACTGTAAGTCACTCCCAATTAAATGTTTTGCTTATAACAGCTGCAAGGAGAACTCTAAGAGGTACCCATGGATCACCCTGGAAAGTTAAAGGTCAAGTGGGGGGATTAAGAGGGAGAACAATAAAAGGGATATCTTGAGAGAGGGAGCAATTATGGGGTTTAGGAGAAACCTGGTGCTAGGGAAGTTTCCAGGAATATATAAGGACATCCCATTTCACAGAATTTCATTTTCAGATGTCCCTTTAAATATATGAGTTTCTTGCCCATGCTACAAAAGCCATTCCATTTTTGTTTGATATATTTTCTGTGGATGTGGTAATTGTTCAAAAAAAAATCTAGAAATTAGCCTGGACAAATGTTGGTTTCTTAAGCAGAGTTTTCCTTCCTCCTTTGGACTAACCAGTTTCCATCATAGATACCATTCATAATTCTGGTAGTCATTTTTTTATATGTGACTTGTTTACAGAATTAGCAGTGAACTTGCTATCTGAAAGCTTCAAATGAGGATCAAGCACAGAAACATAAAAGTCCTATTGCTTCTGGCTGGAATATAAAATGAGAGCTATGTGACTGGATTAATATTTCAAGTGAAATGAGGCTATTATAATTAATCATTTATATATTTGTCGATTTATGTATAAGCATGTCTACCCCAACCCAGGCTTGTAAAAAGTTCTCTTGATTTAGTCTTCTTCCATATGACCCAGTTAAATCATCTCTTCACTAGCAGTAGGTTCTTCGTTACGTATAGGGAACAGTCTTCTGATTTTGTCATCAGACTTATTATAAGACTACATACTTGACATTACTACTCATCTTTTTATATCTAGTCATTGTCTTCCTGATGCAATCTATTTGAAAAGGGTTCTAAATGGAAGACAAGTAAAATCACTGTGAGCAGTATGGCACGAGGGTGGGGAGGGAGTTTTAAAAGGATACCAAAGTTTTATCAAATACAGGTAAGGTGGAAATCCCAGCTTGAAGTTTCCTCATCTCAGGACTGGACCACAGATCTGTCCTGAATCTTGATTCACCAAGCAGCTGGTAACAGACATAGACTTCTGGACTTCTCACTGCTAAATTCAGAAATATCATCCACTTCCTTTCTCAGGAGGTTGAGCTCATAGGAACATTTCCTGCCCTACTGATATTTCAGTTACTCTCTTACTATCCCTTGCTTCCATTATTCCAAGTCTAAGTAAGTACGATTGACAGAACGAACCCATGCCTATGCTCTACCAGCAATAAAACTGAAAACTATATGCCCATCACTGTCATTGTTCAGTTTGCAATCTCCCGGGTAGCACACAGAAGTTCAAATATGGTTTGAGCCTGAAGGGTTCTTGCATTTCAATGGCAAACACTCTCTCTTTTCCTCCTGGAAATCAGACTGTCAATTAAATTGCTGATAAAATTGCCAAGCTCTGTTTGGTGGTTGTTTATTCATACATGAATCTAAACCAGACTACAGAATAACTTGTTGGACATCTGAAAAATTGCTTCAATCCAAAAGTTTAGATCAAAATTACCTCTTAGATTCTCTTAGACATGAGAGAGCTTATGTTGCATTTGGTTGCCTGATACCTAGCTGCCTGTAAACTCACAAATGAGAAACATGCATACTACCCTGCCCTATGTTTATGGTGTACAACAATTTGGCTTTTTTGATAACCAGTAGTTTATATTCTTGTAAAGTATTACTTGGATTGTAAGTATCAATAAAAGTGGTTAGAAAACAAGATTGAGTCTGTAGACTATAAGATCTACTGTATCTCAGCTCAATTTTCAATGTGTGTATCTGTCACATTGAAACCAAAAGTGTTTGCTTAGGTATTGTAAGTCACTTTCCTACACATAGCCCTTGGACACTCAAAATTGAAGAGTTTAACCAATTTTCTGTTCTGAAATGAAATATTTTGCCAGCAGTTTCTGCTGTGAGTGAAATTGACTAAGATTATAAAATCTACAGTCACAGAAAGGGTCAGAGGTAAATCACAGCACTACAGGAGCATGTCTCCTGCTAGCTGAAAACCAGTATGATCAGGAAATGCAGGACATGGGGGCAAAAAAATCAACAACAAGTTAAAAGAAGCTATAATACTACATATATGCGTGTCACCTTTCAAATTCTGCCTCAGTACAGATAGGATGCTGGCATTTGACTTCAACTTGATTCTTCTGTAAAATTTAAATTAAATTATGTACAAATGGCCCTATATAAGGGTTTTGTTAATTTTCTAATTTAAACATTCATCATTCAGTATATAGCATTTATAAGTACTGCCGTAGAATATTAGGAATGAGATTCCCAAAAGAAATATAACATCTGCTATGTCCTCATGTTTAAATTACATAAGCAAACCAAGAAATAACGGGAATAGGTGGATCATGATTATTGTACAAGATGTGCACACAGGCGCAGACACAATAAATCTAACACATTGGATACCAGTTCTCAATCCTAAATAAGACTAGACTTTCTATAGTTCTCAGGGACAACTTCTTTCTTAACCATCATTACGATAGTATACTATAAGTGTTAATCTCTAGGAGAAAAAGATGACATCACTCTCAGGTAAAATCTCTTAGTGTGTTTACTGTATCTCCCATCATTTATATTGTGTTTTCCAAAGCTGAATACAAGCGTACATGCAACAGAAGTCTCTAGAATGTTCAGTACTGGTGATGTTTCTTCTTTATTTCTGTTTTACTATTCCCATTGCTGAGATCCAAAATTTCAATTTTGAATGTATGTATGTGACCCTTAAGTCAACTATAGTTTGTTAATTATAATGTTAATCATAAATTCTTATTGTAATATTAAACATTGATATTATACCTTTGAGTTATAATAAGTACAATGCTACCATTTACATATACTATTTTGCATTTAAAAATAGTAGAAAGACTCAATAAGATATTTTTAAAAAATCTAATATCAGTTAATTAGTTTATACTATTTTTACTATACGTCTGACCTCTTCATTTAAGTTTAATTATATTGTGCAAAAATTTGAAATGCATGTTTATATTTATAGATACTTGACACCTATATGGATTCATGGGTCTTTATTTAAGAAGAAAAAAAAAACTTTGTCTGTAGTCTAGGAACTATTGCTCCAAAACATGAGTAGTTGCCTTACCTATTGAGTATCAGCTAAAGGAGTTCAATATTTATTTATGCTATAATGTAAGCAGAGACCACTTGTTTGTTTTCTGGCCACCCAGACCCAAATAAATACACAGACACTATATTAATTACAATGCTGCTTTGCCAATGACTCAGGCATATTCCTAGTTAGCGCTAACATCTTAAATCAACCCATTTCTATAATTTTATATGTTACCACGAGGCTCATGGTTTGTTACCTCTTGCTTCTTGGGCAGCAATACGGCATCTGCCTTCTTTGGCAGCTACATGGCACCTGCCTGACGCTGCCTACTCTCTCTATCTATCTCCTTTCAGATTTCCTGCTTGGATTTACTAAGCCATTGGCCAAAACAGCTTTATGTATCAACAAAGAAAAGGAGCACATATAGAGAAGTACATCCCACATCACTATGATGTGAAATAAAATGTCACTCGCATATGCATCTATTAAGGGAAAGTCTGGAAATTAAGGAGGCTGGCCACAGCTGAAGGAAATAGGCAGGGATGAGTACTTGTGGATGTTTTACCCTTAGTACCTTCCTTCTATCATAATATTATTAGATGAAGAATCTCTGACACCAGTGCCTACCAAAATGATGTTTGTGGCAAGTACATTGAGCCAAGCAACTATAGAACAAACTATCTGAATCTGTGAGTCAAAATAAATAATTCCTTCTTTTTCAGGTGTTTGGTCACAAAAACTCAAAAGTAAATAACACCAACTATAACTGTTATAAATATGCAGTGTTCATGATGTTAATTATATTAAGGGTTAAGTTCAGAAGAACACACATGCTTTTCCATCGTGAATGAGAGTCATTAGGATTTTTTTCCATATTTTCCTAAAAAACATGCTAAATAAAACATTCTGGAATTAGTTATTTCATTGGGGAATAGCCAACCTATGTAATGAATAGATAAATTTAATTAGACATTTTCATTGGGGCTATAGTACATGATTGCTTATAAACCTATTAATCTGAAACAATATAGAAAAAAATGATTAGGTGTACCTACGATACCAGCCATATTTTCTCCTATTCTTGTATTGTTTCTCTAAAAATATTGATGTTATGGCCTTATTTTTATGTTTTTTAGATATTCTCCATGTTTTCCTCTTTACCACATATTATTTATTGTTATAAAAAATACTGATGCAAAAGTATCTCAAAAGATGTTTTATAGTGGTTCACTTACATAGCATAGCAAATACTTAATGGTTCACAGTAATTCCCACAAGTAAATTGCAAGGGTCTCTGCAAACACCATGGCCAGCAGATTCATGGACCATGAGAGGCAAGAAGGTAATTCAGTTCAACACAACTCAGTTACTAGTGTTGGTTCAAACTTCAAGTGTGTAATCCCAAGTATTTTATTTTAGGCACACTGAAGCACAGCACAATCTGTGAAAAGGTTTCCTGGTGATAATTAATTCAGTCCCCTGTGTACAACAACAAAGCTTAAGGCATGACTACTTTGAAACTCTTTGTAAAGTACATGTGACATTTACAATAAAGATAAGTTCTGTAGATTGACTGAAGTAAACAAGCTCATGATAAGGGTCTGGGGGAGGATCAGGTATGGTATGGTCGTGGACACACAGATTGTGCAAAGGTCACCAGACTATTAGTCACATCTGTTCCCAGTCTTTTGACCAGAAAACAGGTTATACATCTCTTCTCTTGAATGGACAAACCTGCGTGTTTAATAGTTCTTTTTAACGAATAAATAGTACCATTATTCATATGTACCACAATTTCTTTGCCCATCAAACATCAAGAATCTCTCTGGTTAATTTATATGGTTGACTACAGTAAAAAAAATGACATGATGAATTCAGGAGCGTAGATGTCACTTTGACATGTGCATCTCAGTTCTTTAGGATATATTCCTAGTATTTGGATTTCTGGATCATGAAAGAGTTTTGGTTTTGGCGTTGTGAGAAACGTCCCTATTGTTTCATGTTGGCACTTCATATGTCAATTTTATAAACTGACATTTTCATGAAGCATATACAAGAACTCCCATCCTCCACACCTTCATTTCTTTTGTATCTAGGTTAGTTTGTTGCTTTTTTTTTAGTATAGTTTTTTTTTAACTTAGTTATAAATAAGTGATATCTTACTGCAGTTTTGGTGAAAATACAAGGTTCTTAAGTGATATACTTATTCTTTGTATGTATGCATTTATAGCCCTAAATAGACCATTCAATCAGTAAATAACTGTTATTAGGTAAAAACATAATTTTCTGTTTATAAGAAAAAGTATAACTCTACTTCCAAAGCTGTGTATTTTTGAATAGTAATATAGTACATGCAATGAGATGACGTATGTGTCTTAATTTTTTAAATTTATTTATTTTATGTTCAAATAACAGTTTCCCTTACCTCCTCTCCTTCCATTTCCTCCCCCTTCTTCCCTCTGGCCCCATCCAATCCTCCCTCCACTTCCCCTTGCCCCCCATCCAATCCTCTGTTTCTGTCAGAAAGGGACAGGCCTCCCATGGGTATACAAAGCATGTCATATCAAGGTGTAGTAAGACTAAGCACTTTCCCTTTTATTAAGGCTGGGCAGGGTGATTCAGTACAAGGAATAGGTTCCCAAGAACCACCAAAGCATTAGGAACAGTCACTGTCCCCACTTTAAGGAATCCTATTAGCAGACCAAACTATACAACTGTCACACATCTGCAAAGGGCCTATATCAGTCCCATGCGGGCTTCCTGGTTGATGTTTCATATTCTTGAGTTCTTATGAACCCAGGTTAATTGATTCTGTTGGTATTCCTATGATGTCCTTGACCCCTCTGGATCATACAATCCTTCCTCCCACTCTTCAGCAGGATTCCCTGAGCTCAGCCTAAGGTTCAGCTGTGGGATTCTGCATATGTTTTGATGAGTTTCTAGATGAAGGCTCTCTGGTCACAATTGGGGTAGTAACCAATCTGATCACAGATGACACTCAATTTAGGTTAGTATCCACATTTGTTAGGAGTCTTAGCTGGGGCCATCCTTGGGGATTCTTTGGAGTTTCCCTGGCACCCTGTTTCTACCTAACCCCCAAATGGCACCATCTATCGAGACATCTCTTTCATTTCTCTCCCCCTCCACCCCTAACAGATATACTTTCGGTTTAGAAAGATTGTTGCAAGAGAATCTATGAATTACATAAGTGAATATGATAACTTTGTACAAGAGCTTTGGTGAAACCTTTATATGCCCAACCACTGTTGCAGTGATGAGGATTACTACTGCCTGAGGAGTGTGCATGGCTAGGTGTGTGTAAATGAACCATTTGGATGCCTGATAAAATGATATTTTCTTTCACTGGGCAATCTTCCATCTCTATGCCCGGCTCTACATGAGTCTTCAATGGATTAAATGATGCTCATTTCATTGAAAAATAGGCAAATATGATTTCCTTAAGGGAAAACAGATACACACTTTTCTGTCATTTTCCTAATAATTCCATATTTAACAACAACTACAATTCCAAATGTATTAATTTTAAAATGTAAAATATATGTAGATGATTTCTCATTAATTTTCAAATGATTTGATATTGACAACAACTTTGCTTATGAGAATTCTAAAGAAGTCTGGGGTGGCAATGTCATCATATAATATGTGCTTGGTGTACTCAGTGACCTGTGTTCAAACACTAGAACAACACAAAAATAACATAAAACAAGAGACAGAAGGAGCAACAAAAATAACTAATATGCTGATGACAGCTGTGAATAAGAAATTTAAACTGGAAAATCTCTACAAAAAGTTTTTGGAAATGAGTGGCTACCAAGTGTATCTGTATTTGCACTGTGGGGTTTCTCCTTAACACAGCAAAGATTCCCACAGATAAATTTTGGGAGTTTACCTCTTATAAAGTGAACAGTCCACCCATTCTTAGGTATTGTACTTCTCACGTGAATGACACTATATTATCCAATTTAAACGTAGATCATTAATGCTAATTATATATAATAATAATTTTTCCTAATTAAAGTAGAGAATCAGATTTAAACTGACCTTTCTTAACAAAATGTATGTTGACAGAGGTTTCTGTCCTGCAGCCATTCAGCACCAAAGAAACACATAGAGGTCTACATTAATTATAAACTGGTTGACCCATTAGCCCAGGCTCCTTATTAACTCTTATTACTTACATTAATTCTTGTCTGTGTTATCCAAATGGCTTGGTAGCTTTTATCAGTGAGGCATTCTCATCTTGCTTCCTCTGCATCTGGGTTATGACTGCAGGCTGAGTCTTTCCTCTTCCCAGAATTCTCCTGTTCCAGTTGCTCCACTTATACTTGCTGCCTGGTCTCCCTGCATATACTTCTTGCCTGGCTACTGGCCAATCAGCATTTTATTAAAGCAGTACAAGCAACAAATCTTTACATAGTAGAAAACCATTGTCCCACAGCAAATGTATAATGACATCAAATGAGTTTATGCATTCACATTTTTTTAACTTCTTTTTCAATGGGTTGGTTCCTTTAATACGTGGTGTTAATTATAGCCAAATTCCAGATACTTTTAAAGTTTATATATAAGTCAATTCTCACTATATAATGAAAAATTAGTTCTCTTATATACAAATTATGATAAGCCACAGTAAGTATCTCATATGTACTGCCTACTTCTGATAGTGCACAATGCACCTAATGGGTTCATGGGGGAGGGCAGATATCAAGCTCCTTCTGAATAGGCACATGTTTCAAAGAAAACTCACTGAACTGTCAATTTTGTTCTGACATACAATGAACATTTTCAGTGATGCATAGTTACTCTTGTTAATTTTAATGTATTTCTAAAGAAACATGTGTTATCTACTTAAGAGAGCTTTCTTTGAAAGTATCCACAGCTGCTTTGGTTTGCAATCTCCTCTTCCTTCAAGAAGGCACACCTGCTCAACTAGAAGAGCTTGTTTGTGGTGCCGGGTTTCATTCGCTCTATCTAAAGGGTAAGCTTCCAGATCACTTCAAATGCATTTGCTCAGTTGTTATAGGTAACTTGCTTTGTTAAGGCTACACACACATCATACGCATTGACATCCAAAGGATTTGTCATAACTAAATAAACGAATGACTGTCTTGCAGGGGCATGGAAACTCCTACAAAAGGATGATAAAAGTTATACTAATGTAACTCCCATGCCACACAGAGCAGTTTTTTGATCCTTTAGCCCCCCAAACACAATGTCATATAGCTCCCGTGGTTACTTATTGGGGAAAGTTCTGACTTTAGAACAATAGTCTTATTTAGGTCATTTTAACCTCAAAGTTTTACATCTTCTAAGCAGCAAAAGAAATCTTGAGAAATCATGAAATTGACAAGATCATAAATAAGTACCGTATAATGCGATCACCAAATTTCTGTCTCGGATAACTCACAACTCCATGTGTATTAAATTACTTACATGACCTATCCAAATCAATAAACGTTTTAAACTACCTTTAATTGGAAAAGAAAAAAAGGGTAAACCATCTAGTGAGCCACTAGATGGCAGTGAAAGATCAAAAAAGCACTATTGCATACAAAGCATTAAAATGGATAGAATTTAAATCTAATTATCACCTTCATAGGATTTTCATTATCAACAAAATATGTGCTGTGAATATATATCAAATATATCTCTTAATATGAAAATTTTTGCCTTTTTCTGAGAAATTTTTACATATGAGTGATGCATAACACAGATCAGAATTATATACAAGGTATGTGAGTGTCTATATACTATAGGATGTTTTATGTTCAGTGTTTAAGAAAAAACAAATTATAAACCAACAATATGGCATCTCAAATATATTTACATTTTCTTTTGAACTTAATATTTATGTTATGTTTTTATATTTTTAGGAAGATATAATTTGATATAGCTATTTTCCTTCATATTACATAATTCCACAAGCTTATAAACTTTATATTCCTATATTTTATAATATGGATAAGTATCAAACTATCTAAGCAATATATACATTTTTTAAGAATGTTAGATTACTAATGAATTAAAAGTTCCCAACAGTGGTTGCTAGCTGAAGAACTGCACCTAATTTCCATACTTTAGACGATGGCAAAAGAAAATAGCTTTTTCTCTGATAATTCTTTGTCCTAACTGGAGCAAGTATAGATGCATCTCCATCTATACAGGAGCTGAGCAAACCACCCAGCTGAATGGGGTTATCAGGACTGGCTTTTGCTTCCCAAACTGATACACTGGAATCCCTGGTAACTACATCTCAATTGTCAGTATGGAAAGAATTTAGTGAGTTAGTATGGAGGACAAAGTTGAACTTCTTTCATCTCTCAGAAGCTGTTTAAAACATGCTGATTTCTATAAAATAGATGAGATGTCATTATGGCTCAACAGTAGAGTATCAAAGCTATAATGACTTGCTCTATCTGAATTACAGTCCTTAATCCATACTTTCCCTCTAAACCTAAATGGTCTTTTTATTCTTTTTCGGTTACATTCCAAACAAAATAAATATATAAATAAAAGAATTAACCGATTTTATTCTGTTTTTCTAATTTTTAGGTGTATGAATAATTTACTCACTATGTGTAAGCAATTTTTCTTTTCCAAGATAAGGTTTCTCTGGGTAACAGCCCTGACTGTCCTGGAACTGTATTTGTAGATCAGGCTGACCTCAAACTCAGAGCAATCTTTTGAATGTGAGGTAATAAAATGTTGTACCTGTTTTAAAATATAATAATGTATAGTATGTAGTCAAAACTGTGAGATCTGAACAGTTCTTTCTATAGCTTATACAATAGTGACATTAATCATAATTTGTAAGAAACAGCATGTTTCTCATCCAGTCGTAGTCTAAACACTTTCTGAGCTGGGATGTGTGGGGAACATTTTGACACTCAAGGACCTTTTTGTGTCGTTTTTTAGTTAAGTACTTTTGGGCTAATTGACTAGCTCTTTAACTAATGTTAGAATAATAAAAGCTTTCTGATGAATCTTTTACAAAATATAACAAACCATGTGTGCTTATATTTGCAAACACACATTTTCTCTAGGCTCAGAACCTTCTACTTTCTTAGTATTTTGACTTGTGTTACTAGTAACTCTTGGGCATTTTTGTATAGAATTACATAAGAGGGATTGAGGAATTGTCCAATCCTCAACAACCATACAGATGACAATATCAAGAAAATCGGCTGGTAATTTTTGATAATCAACATGTTAAGAACTGAAGGAATGGTTTGACTGGTTTTGCTAAACTAATCTCAGAAGATTTTCCTTACTGTGTTAACCTGCATGCTAAAATGATCAGTAGATCTCCTGCATGGGTCTTTTTCATTTTTGAACCAGACTAAAATGAATCTAGTATCATTGACAGAAGAAAAACAGAAAGAATGACATTTAAATGGGGATTATACTTAGCTTGAACTCTGAAATCTGTTTTCTAATGCCTTGGATTTGCTTACTTTAAATATTTTTGATACTGTATTGAGAAGAATTTAATCCTCAACTTGTACCATTGAGCTAAAGGTTGGAATCATTCCCTGCTAATTCATAATTGATTCATTTCGAAGGAAATGCTTTTAGTGATGAAGGTCAAATATACTATCTGGTTTTCTAATGTGTGTATAAATATACATGCATATATTTATATAAGTGTATATNTGTTGCAATCATGTTAAAAGTAACCACAAACCTCTATGGAACTATGTTTTCTTTTTCCCACATAAAATATGTGTTCAGATTCGTGAAGAAAGAAGTAAGGAAGATTCAACTCCAAGTACAATTTTGTATTACCCTCCTAAGCTTTAGTATGTGCCTGCTGGTTCTTAAACTTGAACGAGGCAGTCACCTCCTCACTACCACTTCCTTTATAGAAACTCCTGCCTTTCTCTTCGCTCTGATGGGAGTATCGCCCTAGAAAACTCCACTCTTGAGCGTCAGTTTAACTTGTGCTTCAACTGGAGAGTTCTGTTTGCTCTTCTGTGTGCTCTACATATATGCAAAGAGTGAGCATAAAGTCAGATGCTAGAGTCTACTCTCACTCTTGCTACTTATCACAAGTAGAGTAAAATATTAACCTAAAAGATTCTATAACCTCTAATTCATCGATATTTCTCACAATGAAAACCATCCCCAGTCAATGCGTCATTGGTGGCACAGAATACTATCAACATCTTTCTTAATTTAGTTAGTGTTCCTCATTGAGACCTCTTTACTCTTTTGTTTCATGGACCAAATATACTAACTCTGCCATTATTTGCCTTTTATTTTTATATTACATTTAATATAAATATAATAATATAAAATTTAATATAATATTATAGTACTTCTCTTAACTTTTGAGAAAACTTCAAATTCTGATGGAAACTTAGCTATTTTGAATACTTACCAAATAATGTCATCTACTT
Source organism: Bramus lutescens (assembly GCA_001685075.1). Classification (NCBI taxonomy): domain Eukaryota; kingdom Metazoa; phylum Chordata; class Mammalia; order Rodentia; family Cricetidae; genus Bramus; species Bramus lutescens. Next base: position 29,152 of record LOEQ01005641.1, read on the forward strand.
ATTTTTAAAAATAGCATCATTATTATGTCATATTTAATGTATTGTATGGTATATATTATTTATAATTTTACCATCAAATTAATTTTAATCCAGAGACACAAATGGTGAGATATATGAAAATCAATGAATGTAATACAGCAATATAAAATCAAAGGTAAAAGATGTTTTATGATCATCAAAAATGCCTTTGATAATTCAACCTCCCTTAACATTTAAATACTCTGAAAAAGTGGTATAGATGGATCATAGCTCAAGTTGCAATGCATGTCAAACCTATTGCAGTTGCCCACTGACTCTACCTCTGATCTGAGCTGTTCTGAGCTTCAGTTTTACAAAAATGGTAATGCTGCATTGAGTGTATTAAGGTCCTTTAATTTTACTTACATATAAAATAACTGACATTTTTCAAGCATATCCTTGAAGAAATAATAATGACCCTAAGGAGACATGTATTTGCCCAGTTTCATTTCTAGACCTTGATTTGATATAATCTTTCTCCTTTGACCTAAAGTTCGTCTTACTTTCACACACATAATATTAGTTGATCCACTTTAAGTTTGTAGAGCCTAGCTGTTTCGTTTTGTTGTTGTTGTTGTTGTTTTGTACACCTTGGTTTGCTAGAAAGTATTTAATCTGAATACTGAACTGTTTTGAACTGTTTTTCATTTGTTTGTTGTTTTATTTTGTTTGCCTGTTTTTGTAAGGAAACAGATTTGAAGTTCAGGGGTTGGGGCAATCACATATTCTTCCAATTTGTTGTTTATTAAAGGAAGATGCTTCTGTCTCTGCTTTTCCACACTTCAGGAATTCTGCCCATTCATCTAGAGGTGCACAATGCTTTAATTCTTTTAGAAACCTTAGTATAGCACTTCTTCTTTGTCTACATTTCCTTATTGAGAACTGATTTTCTTCCTCTTCAATTGTATCAGGTAAACTTATCTGATGAGTTTACCTAAAGTCCCTTACTTTGAAACTGTCTTCCCTTTCTAGTTCTCATTTAAGAAAGGATGGCAGATGAGATGGGGGAGCCCCCACCCCCACCACAATACATTCCAAATTTTCCCAGCCCTGTTTCTTTCTTCCTCTCCTGACATTAATTCATATGCAGACTCACAGCCTTCATTCCATCCTCTCTTCGACTGCCTCAGGAGAGGAACAGTAGGCCTTGGTAACACATGGGAAGCTTGAGGGATACATATGCAGATAGCCTTATTCTCTATATAAGCTTGAGTTAATCAAGCCTGGAAAAGAATTTTCAAATATGCATTAGACTATGGAAAAATGTGCTTTTTTCATGCTTGAAAAATTGAAAAGTAGCCAGACTAGTTTTTATCATAAAAAAGACTGAGAACAGCATGATAAATTTTGACTCAAAATTTAATTTATTCAAGTGATTATGTAGCATATGAAATCAAAGACATTTGTGAAAATCTTTTATAACTCTATTTAGTATAAATTTTGCAACTTTATTTTGCTTATTTATTTATTTTGCAATGGTATCAATCAATCAAGACCTAGACAAGACTCCACAGAGCTAAACACAGCCCTCTCAATTAATTTCTTGGAAGAAAAAATGATGACATTTTAATTCCGTGTAATGGAATTTTAGAAATATTATATTTTCTTATTTTGATCTATTGGGAAGAAAACGGTACATTTGATATTTGCTCTGTAAAAAAAATTCATACTAGGCTGCATTGTGGAAGACGTGATCTTCTATGGCTGTGCCAACAATTAAATGTTTTAAGTTTTCATAGTCAGTATCATATAATTACACAGAACAGTACTTTATCATTATTCCACACTGTAAATTAGATCAAACTATTAAATTTTCAGCTATTAAAAATTATTTTGATTTCCAATTTTGTAGTCTGCCACTTTTCATTTTTATGAGCCCCATGTATTAATTGTACCTTAGTACCTGTACTTAGAGTGTTCTGTTCAGGAATTCTTCTCCTGGACCAATGATTTCAAGGTTATTTCCCATTTTCTGTGCTATAAAGTTCAGTTAATCTGGTCTTATGTTGAGGTTTTTGAGTTCTTTAAAAATGAGTTTTGTGTGGGTTGATAAGTATGGATTTATTCGCATTCTTCTACATGCAGACATCCAATTCGACCAACACCATTTGTTGAAAATGATTTCTTTGTTCCAGTATAAATTTCTGACTTTGTTATAAAAATTATGGTGTCCATAGGTGTGTGTATTTATATCTGGGCTTTTATGTCTATTTCATTGATCAGCATGTCTGTTTTTGTTACAATATCATGCTGTTTTTATTGCTATAGCTCTGTAGTACAATTTGAGACCAATGGTAGGAATACCTCCAGCAGTTCTCTTATTCTGTAGTGTTTTAGCTATCTCAGATTTTTTTTTATGTTTCCACCATTTCAAGTTATGTAAAGAATTTTCTGGAATTTACACACCCAATAGAGAATTAATATTCAAAATATATAAAGAACTCAAAAAATGGGCATCAAAACAAAACAATTTTAAAATGTGGCACAGATCTAAACAGAATTCTCAAAAGAGGAAACTTAAATTGTTGTGAAGTACTTAAAGAAATGCTCAACCGTCTTAACCATCTGGGAAATACAAATCAAAAAACTACTTGTAAATTTCATTTTATGCCAATCAAAATGTGTAAGATTAATAAAACAAAAGAGCTCATGCTGGGAGGGATGTGGATTAAGGGGAGCATTCATCCATTCCTTCTGGGAGTACAAACTAGTACAGCTACTGAGGAAATAAGTGTGACATTTCTTCAGGAAGATAAAAATTAACCTACCTCAAGATCCAGCTATACAATTCTTGGGCATATACCCAGAGGAGGATTCATCATCCTACAAAGACAGACACTTGCTCAAACATGTTCCTTGCTGCTTCGCTCATAATAATTAGAAATTATAAAATACCTATGTGATGATTTGAATAAGAATGTGAGCCCTACAGGTTCACAGATTTGAATGCTTGGTCATTAGATATTGGTGATACTTGACAGGGATTAGGAGTTGTGGTCATATTGGAGTATGTGTTGATGTGAGATTTCCCTCTGTGTGCTGTGATTACCATTAATGAGTAAAGAAATTGCTTTGGACCTATAGCAGGGCAGAACAGAGGTAGGCAGGGAAAACTAAACTGAATCCTGGGAAAAAGAAGGGCAGAGTCAGAGAGAAGCCATGGAGCCGCTGCCAGAGACAGATGTGCTGAAACTTTGCTGGTAGGCCACGACCTCATGGTGATGCACAGATTAATGGAGATGAGTTAAATTAAGATGTAAGAGTTAGCCAATAAGAAGCTAGAGCTAATGAGCTGATGAGTGATTTAAATAATGCAGTTTCTTTGTGATTATTTCAAGGCTAAGTGACTGGGAATCAACAAATTGCCTCCTCATTACAACAATGTTTGGCCTTGTTTGAGGAAGTGTGTCACTAGGGGTGGGCTTTATGGTTTCAAATGCTCAACCCAGGCTTTAAGTATCTCTATTCCTGCTTCCAACTGATTGGATGTAGAACTCTCAGTTCCTTCTACAGCAACATGTCTGCCTATGTGTCAGATGCTTCTCATCATGATGATAATGGACTAAGCCTCTTAAACTGTAAACCATCCACAAATAATTTTTTTCCTTAATATGAGATGCTGTGGTCATGGTATCTCTTCATAGCAATAGACCATTGACTAACACAACCTAGATATCCCTAACATATGAATAGAAAAAGAAACTGTAATACAGTTACATAATGGAGTATTACTCAGCTTTTAAAAAATGAAATTCACATGCAAATAGGACTATAAAAAAGTCTGTTATAGTGAAGTACTTGGAGAAATAGTCAGAAATTGGAGACAACCTATGTAATTATTTGGATAAAAATCATCCCCATAGGCTCACAGAATTGAATGCTTGGTCATTAGATAGTGGTGCCACTTGACAGAGATTAGAAGTTATGGCCTTATTAGAGTAGGTGTGACCTTGTTTGAGGAAGTGTATCACTGGAGCAGGATTTTTGCACTCAGATGCAGAAAAACAAATATAGTATGTATTTATTTATATGTTGAGGCTATGGTCTATAAAAACCACAGAAATTAGGTACAGAGTAAAGAACTAGGGAAGACGAATGGATCTCTCTAGGAAGGAGAAAAATAATATATAATAATGAATGGATAGGGTGGTGTGGTGAGCTGGAATGAGAGAATCAGACAGGTAGGGATTAGTGTATATAAGGAGTGATAGCTGCTATGGTTTTCGCCTCTTTAAGAGACACGCCACACCCACTCCCTCCCCCATCCACGGAGCCAGGCTGATCTTCAGCTTCCCGCTTGAGCTCTTCCTCTCTTCTGTCTTCCTTTCAGAGAGGCAACTTCACTTCTGCCTCTTTCCCCACTTCCCCCCCCCATCTCTCTGGCCCTTCTGTCTTTCTCCTCTTTTTCTCTTTCTTTTTCTCTTCTCTAAGTAATAAATATCTAATTCTAGTCTGTACGATGTGTCTATGTGCCTTCTACCGGCTGCCTGCTCACACCTGCCCACCTCACTGGGACCAGCCCAGCGCTGCATGGCTGGGCCCTCCCCCTCTGCTAGGGGACTGGGCACGGGGACCACCACCAGCTGCTCGAGATGTTCCATCAGCCCACCATGCCCAGCCACTCGATGCTGGGAATCTGCACCTTACAGGGACTCAGTGTTGCCAGGACCAGCCCAGTGCCGCATGGCTGGGCTCTGCCCTGGGACTGAGGGCTCTTGAGACCCGCTGCCCGGCCCCCGCTGCTCAGGACCAGGCACCGGGACCCGCCGCCA
>LOEQ01005641.1:36121-62863 GCA_001685075.1 Bramus lutescens
CTTTCTCCCAGCATTCTGTTCTGTCTACTCCACCCACCTAAGGGCTGGCCTATCAAAAGGCCAAGGCAGTTTCTTCATTAACCAATGATAGTAACACATAGACAGATGACAATCCTACATCATTCTGACTTCAAGACCCACTTGTACAGTAGTGGTACAAATCTTGTAGGAGTAACCAAGCAATATTAGACTTTAGCTAAGGCCCAGTTGTTGACCAAAGTTTTCTGTCCTGCCCAATCCTGCAGCCATTAAGTCCCAAAGAAATCACAAGGAGGTTTGCATTAACTATAAACTGATTGGCCCAATTAGCTCAGGCTTCTTATTAACTAAATCTTATAACTTACATTAGTTCATAATTCTTGTCTGAGTTAGTCACATGTCTTGGTACCATTTTTGGCTAGGCCATCACATCTTGCTTCCTCTGAGGCTGGGGCACGACTCCGGACTGAAACTGAAAGAGAATTTCCTCTTCGAAGAATTCTCGTTGCCCCGTCTCTACTTCCTGCCTGGTCACCCCAACTATATTTCCTGCCTGGCTACTGGCCAATCAGCTTTTTATTAAAATACAATTGACTGGATACAGACCATTGTCCCACAGCACACAGTCCATAAAATGGAACCCAATCCCAGAGCAGCTTAGGTGACCAAAATCTTGAGACTGGATAAGCCAGGGACCTAGGAAAAGGCCACATGTCCTATTGAGCTGAAAAGAAAGTAGCAGTAATATGACACCTAATGACATTTTGTTATACTCAAATACCCCTGTCTTGCATAACCATCATCAGAGAAACTTCCTCCTGCAGCAGTTGGAACCAAACTCAGAGACCCACAGACAGACAATATGCAGAGAGTGAGAAACCTTAGAACCATCAGTCCTAAAAGGGATGTCTTCATTAAGTCCCTCCCCTCAGGATTTAGGAAACCCAGCAGAGGAGAAGGCAGAAAGAGTGTGATAGCCCTGAGAGGATGTAGGAAATAAGGCCTTCTAGACAAAACAGGGCCATTACACATGTGAAATCACAGAGAGTGACAACATCAATAGGACCTACATGGATCTGCACCACATGGGGTCCTAGAGTTGAAAGAAGTAGATACACCCACGGACCCCCAACCCAGAAGCTATCTTCAATTGATAGGCACTTGCAAATGAATAGTTAGTTTTCTCCAAGAGAATCTCACCAAGGGAAAACAAATGTTCTTGAAGGCAGGCCCCATGCCCAGCAGTAGAAGGCCAACACAAAATGAACTTAACAGCATCTCTGGAGGTTCTATGTCTTATAGTCAGGGTGAAATTTTTGTTGGTGGTGATTTTGCTTGTTGTTTTTGGTATGCTTTCTACCTTATGGGTCCTTGTGCATACATTTTGGTTTTCATTTTTGACTTTTTATGGAATGCCTGAGAGTCTGAATATGTGAATCTCTGCATCTATATCTGCTCTTTGTACTTTCTTTTCTTTCTTCTTCTTTTTCTTTATTTTGTTTCTGGTTCTTTTTCTTCTTTGGTTGTGTGTCATGTCTTGATTTGTTTGATTTTGATTTATCTTGTTTTATACTATTGTTATTCTTTATATGACTGTTTGTTTTATAAGAAGAGACAGAGTTTAGATACAGAAGAGAGAGGAGGTCGGGAGAAACTAGGAGGCATGGGGGAGGGTAAAACACCATAATCAGAATATATTGTTTGAAAATAAAGCTATTTTAATAAAAGAAAAAAAGAATTATGCTTATCAACTTAACTGTTTTTTATATGTCCACGTACACTGAAATAATGCCCATTATCAACTGAGTATAAAATAAAATAAAATAATCAATTTGGTGTTGCAAGCAAGTGCCCAAGTAATGGACCTTGCTGAAGCAATAGGAAAATCTCCGGATCTCAGGTCCTCAATGTCATGTACAGAGCATCCAAAACTAGAAGTTTCTCAAAGAGAAAGTCAGTGATCATAAGCAGAGACTCACGGGGTCTCTCTGGGTTCCTTCTATGGAGAAAAGGCCTGATTTAATGTTAGAGTTTGGTATAGTTAAAGGACAGAGCAACATTACTGGAAGTATCTGACCATATCTAGAGCTTTCACAGTCATAAGGGCTCAAAGCCTCCAAAATATTCATCCCCAAAAAGCAAACCTAAAGACATTTTTCTTCTGGCTAATAGATGGTCCTGCAGTGTTCTGCAGAGAGCACATTGCTCTTTCAGGAGATGTGAGCAATGATTCAGAGTTCCAGGTTGCCCTTGAATTTAGGTTTGCCCTTGAGGAAAGCATTACAGGTCATTGTTATAGTAACCAGGATAGATTCATGCAAACGGCGATTGATTTATCAGGGTCTTGTGAATAGCCACGTGGCAAAGATTGAAGTGTTACTTAGCATGTAGTTCACTGTCATTCAAAAGAAGTTTTGAATTAATAGACCTAACATATACTTGAAGTTTTCATTTTATATCTTGCTAACTGTGAAAAGGGTGTGCTGAAATTAATTTCAACACTAAAGAACCAATAAGAAATAAAGATGTAAAGCCTTCATGTGTTTATGCCTCAGGTTCAGTGGAATGAAAAACGTGGGCAAGACTTAAGAACTTTCATACACTGTCCCCTGTGCCTCATCTCATAAACAACAATACTATGCCCTATCTTCTCTCTCTTTCTCTCTCTTAAATTTAAATATTTAATTTAAATATTAACATAAAATTTTGATTGTTAAAGTATTAAACTCATAAAATCTCTGTTACAGTGATATTTATGTGTTTACTTTTAAAAATATTTAATTTGGACATCCCTTGCTCATAGAATCCCTCATCCTTCTCTTCGATTGGAATCCCAGAGCTCAGCCCAGTGCTTCGTTGTGGATCTCTGCATATGGTTGTGTCAGTTGCTGAATGAAGGCTCTATGATGATAGTTGGGATATTAACCAATCTGATTACAGGGGAAGGCCAGCACAGGCTCCCTCTCGACTATTGCTAGAATTCTTAGCTGAGGTCGTCTTTGTGGATTCTTGGGAATTTCACTAGCACCAGGTTTCTTCATAATCTCACAGCAGTCCTCTCTATCAAGATTTCTCTTTTATTGCTCTCCCACTCCATCCCTCTCCCATATTGAACAACCCATTCCCTCATATTCTCTTCTCCCATCCCATCCCCTTTACCAATAATGAGGGAGAAAACTACAAACACAGCTGAACCAAGCTCGTGAAAACTCATGGTCTCCAAGCCGACAGCTGTGGAGCCTTCATGGGACCAAACTAGGCCCTCCATATGTGGGAGAGAGTGGTGGAGCTTGGACTCTCTGTGAGGTAGTGGCAGTAGTACCAGGATCTATCCCTGGTGCATTTACTAGCTTTTTGGAGCCCATTATTTATGGTGGGATGCCATGTTCAGCCTTAATGCAGAGGGGAGGGGCTTGGTCCTGACCCAGTTTAATGTGCCAGCCTTTGTTAACTTTCCATAGGAGCCCTTATCCTCTTGGAGGAGTGGATAAAGGGTGAGCTCAGGGGAGGAGGGAGGAGAACTATGAATTGAATGTAAAATAAAATTTAAAAAATAAATTTAAATAAAATGATGTTTAATTTTTATAACTATATGTATATGTTGGTATTTATGTTTTGGTTTGTACATATGAGTGAAGTTACAGTGGAGAGCAGAAGTGGGTGTCGTATCCCCTGGAGCTGGAGATACAGTCAGTTGAGTGTTGCTAGATATAGATGCTGTGCCTTGACCTACAGTCCCTGGAAGATCAATTTGCTCTCTTAGCCTCTGAACCATCTCTCTGATCCTCCTGGTCTCTTTCTCAACCGGGTTATGAGTAGGAGATGTTTGAAGATAGTCAGTTTTTTTTCTTTAGTCTATTTTTGTGTTAATTTATCTTAAAATATGAGTATCATTATTTAAAAAAAATCAACTTCTCAGCTGGGGAATGATAGTAAACTTAATGGTAAACAATTTGTGGTAACTACTACATTAAGTACAACAACAAAAAATAACTGTTATCTCACCACTTAAAATATATTATCACCACTTTATTTAACTTTATTATGACATAAAATTATTGAATGACATATTTTATTTGAATTCTCTCACTTTTTAAAAATTTGGAATGCTTGATATTGACTTTTTCTTGCACCTGAATATACCACTTATGTAGACAAATGAGTGTAGAATCAATGCTGTGGTCATGCTGGCTGAATTTATGTATTCTTTGAGCATCCAATGACTGCGGAGTAATGACACTCAGTGCTATATTTAGCTTCTAACAAATATGCAGCCTTAAAAGTCTTACTGAATATAGGTTTTATACCTCCAACAAAGTTTTTATTAAACCTTATTGGGTTAATACTGGGAAACAATGTTGAAATTAAAACATGTTAATTTTCCTAAGATTTATACTGGTGCTTTGACATTGTATTGAGCTCACTTGCTTATAACCCTTATGAAGCATATGTGTTTCCTATTTATAGGACAACAGCCATTAGATTCATTGACAATTTTGTTCAAACAGAACTTTAAGCCAACACAAACAAAAATAGCATTTAGGGAATAAAAATATTTATAACTACATTAAAAATGTAATTAAAACTATATGACAATATTTTCTTTAATTTCAATGACTTAAGTAAGGTTTTTTAATTTCTTATGTGTTTTGTTCTGCTATGAAAATCCTGTGCAGTCAGTAAACCTTGCACCAAGTTTTAAAAAACTGTGAATGACTTTAGAGAATGGCACAGCGCAGACTAAAATTTTGAAAATATATTTCATAGAGTGAACACTTTTATTTATATTTACTTTGTTTTTTTATTATTATTTATTTTATTGAAAATAGATTTTTTTCTCGCATAACATATCCTGATTATGGTTTTCCCCTTCCTCAATGACTTCCTGTTCCTCTCTACCTCTCCTCTCTTCCAGGTTCACTCCCTTTCTTCCTCTCATTAGAAACATTATTTATATTTTAAATTAGCATACACTAGGCAATCTCTATGCTCTAAAAGTAAGCTTTCAGGGCCTAAGGAAGGGTTGTTCAGCAGTTAAGATTAGTAGGTGATCTTTCAGAGGACATGGACTTGGCTTCCAGGACCCGAACCGCCTTTCCCCAATCCCCTACAACTACAGCCCCAGGCGTTCACATACCCCATTCCTTCTCTACTGACCCTCTGGTGAACATACAGACAAGTAGGCATACATATATTCCCCAAAATAAAGTTAATCAATTATTCAATTAATTACCAAGCTGGTATCTGCAATGATTTTTCTGTTTTTACATCATTGTATTTTCTTTATCCTTATATTGAGTGAAAATAAAAATATGATGAGCAAGTTCTTCAAAGTTGAAATCTGCCCTTACTCAGATTCCAACTCTAAAACTCACAAAGTGTTTGAAATTAAGTAGATAATTTCATCCATTGTTGCTGTCATGCTTCAAATGTATTTTTTTATAAAGATTGAAAAAAGTGAGACATGGGAAGATCAAAAACAGAGATTGTATTCTACATTATAAAAACTTGGACAAGAATTGAATGTTACTGATTCTTGATCCTGTATATTTTATGTGTATAGGCTAATGACAGAAAATAAATGAATCTAATCCAATCACAGCTAAATTCGGACATTTTCGTATAATGAAATATGACTGCTTGATACATGCTATCAGAGGATTTGCCAGCATCTTACATTGTTCTGCCAATAGGTGGCGCAACTACTACTTAGAGCAGTGGTTCTCAACCCTCCTAATTCTGTGACCCTTTAATACAGTTTCTCATGTTGTGGTGACCCCCATTCATAAAGATTATTTTGTCGATCTTCATAACTGTGAATTATTACTGTTATGAATCGTAATGTAAATATCTGATATGCAGGATATCTGATATGCGACCCCAGTGAAAGGGTCATTAAAGAACCCAAAGGAGTCGTGGCCCACAGGTTGACCACTGACTTACAGTATTGTAATTTAGTATTGTGGCCACTTTAATAATTCACTTCTGATTTAAAATGAAGTCCATAAATGGTAACATGTGTCTTCGTTGGTTGTTTTAAAAACTGATTATCTGACAATGATTACTGTATTATGGTAGAAACCATGTTAGTTTATACCAATAGGGAAACAAAATCTCCTTTAAAATATGCTGTACATGAAACCATCACAATCCTAAGACAAGGATGCTACATAATGGCTTTCTGGGCCCAGTTCAATGTGACTGAGCCTCAGCAGTGGATTTCCCACAGCACCGTTACCTTTATGTCGGTGCCCGCTTTCATTGTATTCAACCTTATTCTCTTATTTCCAACAGCAAACATCTAAAAAGCAATCCAAGCTTGTTCCTCAAGAGGTATTCAAACATTCTTTCTCGACTTCCATGGCATGTATGAACTAGTTGTATTGTCCAATATTTGTTAACTAATTGACCACTATAAAGAAATCCACCAAAGTTAACTTTGTATTATACAGTAAAATTATTCAAATGATCAAATTTTTATTAAAATTTAGATAACAAAACTTCCATGTACCATGGAGGTTTAAGATTATTTCTGAGAAACATGCTTAACTGAATCGAGGAAGCAGTTGTAATACAGATTCTCAGGTTTTATCACATATGCTAACAGCCCCACCTCAAGCCACATCACATCACAAGCTCCTGTGGAATGCTCAGGGATTTGACAAACAGATTATCCTGCAGAGTACCTTAGAATCCTTTCCAGTTTAACTTGTGAAACAAAGATACCACATCTCTTTTCACTGATCCCCATTACCAGTGTCTGGCTGAAGGGCTCCCCATCACTGTTCTAGACCCTCTGTGACTTCAACATTGACACAGCTCGCATCTTTGATCTTTTTAGCCCCTGAGATTATTCCTTCTTGGGTCTTTCTTTCATCTCCATCAGTCCCAGTTCATAATTTGCATTTTAATTTCACTCCTACATTCTAGCATCCTTGTTCACTCATTTACAAAATCCCCTCCAGCTACAGGACTGCCTTTCACGGGGCTCCAATAATCGACTGTTTTCACCCAAGTCTTTTTTCCCCCTTTCACGTCCCTCTCTTTATCCCCCTCTTTACTCAGCCAAACGTTTTCAGATTCCTTGGGTGACTCTGTGGCACTATGACCCATGCTGCTCCAGGCTCTGGTCTTCCTGTTCTCTTCACCCAATGACCTACTTGCTGGCAAAGATCCAAGCCCAGTTAAATTCAGCCATTCACCCTCCCATCTCACCAGCAGCTGTCTCTGACCCGGCAAGACAAATTCTTCTGCTCTGTGAACTGATTCCATTTCCAATCTCTATTTACTAATCTCAAATGGCCACTTAACCCACGTGCAGATGCCAATTCGGTGGGCAAGTTCTTAAATGCCCATTCATGCCTCTTTTTACTGGACACAGCCCCTCACTCTACGCTGAAGATCTTCTCATCAATGTTAAATAAAGTAGAAATGATAAGAGCTGAGCATACCCTCAAAGCCCCCTTCATTATGCGTCTGCTTCCAAACCAAGCCTCTCTCCTTTTGTTACATAGAGCATCCTGTTACTGTCTAAAGGCAGCTCTACGGTTGGAAGAAACTTTTATCATTACTTTCTGTTCACTTAGCTATTCTCTTCCTGTATTTCTGACTTCTGAATTATTGCCAACAACAATAAAAACACAAATTCTTTGACGTCAAGTTCTTATCTCAACCTACTACAGGTTGATGTGAATCCCATCCCTTCCATTTCACTGAAGTTGCTTTTTGAAATCTTTCTTCATTATCAGAATGCTACAATACCTAATCTTCAAGATGCTAGCATATTTATTTTTCCTTTTATGACTTTCCTTCTGAGGTTCTGTAACTTCACCCACTTTTGATCGTCTTCTTAACCAATGGTTATTTCTTCTCAAACATTGTTAGCCATTTTTCTCAACACTGGGACCATAATTCCATTAGAAGCAACTTAAAGAAGAGGTGAAGCCAGCCCTTGGTTGCAACTGCCTGTAATCCTAACTATTTAGGATTCTAATTCAGGAGAATCAAAAGTCCAAGAGACCTGCCTGAGATGTTGAGTGAGATCAAGTTCAGCCTAGGCAACACTATGAGGCTTTGACTCAAAATAAAAAGTATGAAGTAAGTAAAGGACTGGAGATACAGTAAGTGATAGGGTACCACCTTAGCATTGTGGGGTCTGTGTTTAGTCACCAGTGTTGAAAAGAAGAGGGAGGAGGAAATGGAGACAGAGAATTAATCCACTGAATTTAAGGCTTCTCAGAATTTTATCCATCATGGTCACGGCATTCAGGAAAGCAGTTCACACAGTGCCAGGTCAGCAAGCAGGTATCAGCGAAGTGCTGGTACCTCACTGCCTTATTCTGTCTAAGTCCCCAGCCCACATCAGTTTATCCTTCCTGAAGTTTCAACATTCACACATAAGACATAGCCTCATAGTCTAGTAGGCAATCCTAAACTCAGTCAAGCTGGCGGTGAAGAATTTCTGCCAGAGGCAACTTAATCCCAGTTACTATTAAGTAAACTACAGGAATTATAGTGTGTTTTTCTCTGTTGTGTATATGTGTGCTTTTGCACATGAACACACGAATGCTATGCGCATGGACATAACAAGACAATTTTCCCTACTACCCTTGAGAATGGAATTCAGGTCATGGAGATTTATCAGAAAGTGTTTGGACCCAATGTAGCATCCTACCTGCTCACTTTGACTAGTTTTGTGTTTGTGTTTTCCTCCAAACTTTACATAAATATCATTTTTTTTTGTCCAGCTACAACTGGCTCTTATAAACTCCAATTCAGATGTGTGGATTGAAATACACTTGCATTTTATTTTCATTTTACCATGAACAAACTTGGAAATATTTCAGCTATTTAATTCATGCAAGGCACACAAGAGACCAGAAAATAGCCTAGTGGAGTAGGTTCTTTCGTCTCACTTTCATCAAACTTATGTTGAAAGTGCCCGTACCCACTGAGTCATGGTACCAGTATTGAATTTTTTTTTTTTTGGTTTTTTGAGTCAGGGTTTTTCTGTTGCTTTGGAGCCTGTCCTGGAACTAGCTCTTGTAGACCAGGCTGGCCTCGATCTCACAGAGATCCATCTACCTCTGCCTCCCGAGTGCTGGGATTAAAGGCGTGTGCCACCACCACCCTGCTCCAGCACTGAAATTTAAAGTTTATAGAGAACCATGACTAAACACACACCATATATATTAAAGGAGAATAAAACATTCATTCTGATCTATTTTCCATAAAATTCAAAAGTTGTATACAGTGTTTTATCATAATCACAAGGATGGGATGAGAGCACTAACAAAGGTACCACCTAAATAATTACGTTAAAGGAAATTATTGAAGAACTATGTTCTTGTGTCCCTGTGGTGTTCACTTTGCCTCAGTTGCTTGTCTTTTATTGGTGTTGTTGTCTGCCACTGTTGTTGTTGCTATTCTTTTTCTTCTGGGATATGTGTGTGTGTGTGTGTGTGTGTGTGTGTGTGTGTGTGTGTATGCTACTATGAATTTCAAAATAATGTCAAGCTCTCCTTAGTTTAAGCTATCACCATATCATCAGGTAGAATGAGTGGAGAGTAAGTAACCAACTTCGCAGAGTAATCAATTTATTCTGTGTGCAAACATTCTCTCAAACAACAGAAGCCCAGATCACACACTACGAAATCCCTCTGGGCTGCTGTAATTTCTTCTTCCCAATACATCATCTGCTTGCTTTGAATTTACATCACCCATCAGTCAGGCATATAGACTGAGCAACAGTGAACAGTCATGGAGTATCTCTCTTTCAATTAACAGGCAACTTGAGAAATATACAAAAATAATTTTTCTGACATTAAAATATAAAGATTTAGTTTGGAGATCTACAAGCATTTTATTTTAAATCCTTCTCACTGTGGACAAAATAGCAAAGATTTGAGTTTTTGCATGTCTTTTGGTCAATTTGAAAGGGCTTCCCACTGCCTGAGTTCCAGTTTGCATTTATTTGTGAACAGCGGAATTTAAATTTCATATAACTTGTACATGCCATCTTTTTATTGTTTTCAATGACTTGAAAATCATTAAGTGGCTTATGGACATCCAAAGGATCATGTGTGTTTGCTTAGTGTTCCACAATTTGCAAACCCTTGACCTGATTTAAGGAATGGGGAAACATTAAGTAAATACCTGTGACTAAAACATGAACTTGGTCATTATGCTGTGACATGGTCTCTGTGTGACTGTAGTGGATCTGCAATTATTTTATGAATATTGATATTGTCTCATATGGGTGTCAAATGAAGTGTAACAGATCCTTCTATTCCTGCCCCTCAGAAGATAACTATGTTGATAGTTATATGACTCTCCCACTCGTGTTTCCAGTTCTAACCCTGAGCTTGGATAATTGGGTTTAATGTACACTATGGGAACCTAGAAAATGGCAATTCTCAGAGTCACTTCCTTTCTGGCAATCATTCAAGAATCCCAAATGTAAGTCATTTCTTGCTCCCTAGGCAAGCAACTGACATTCAAACCTAAAGGGAAAAAGATGAGCAGGACCGTTCTGAGGACTGGAGCAGTAAACCTACCAGGCTGTAGTCCATCTGGTGGGCAAGTTGCCAATGAATGTACATGAGTACTGAATCCATGAAAGATGCCCCCATCCTACAGATAGCTTCATCTGTTACTTTTCTAACTGTCTTGAATTTATCTTACAGTTTTGATGCATACTATCCTGAGAAGTGATATAAATGTTCAGACAAGTGGACAACCTTGTGTTGTCATGAAAGTAAGAGGTTAAATCAAATTAACATTGTTTTGATTGATAATACTGGGTAAAAAGGAAGCCTCTGTAGATGGATTTATGAAAATCATTATATATATATATATATAATTTAAGTGCTTAAAAATAAGGTCCTTCAACACAAAATGCTTGCCTTGCATTCACGAAATTCAGAATGTATTCAGTAATGAAGCTATGAAATTGAAATTGCAGTTTACTTACCACTGCATAAAAGGCCCTGCATTAGAAAACATTATTTGTTCTAATGGTATAAGCTGAGAAACCTGAAGTCTTTGCCTAGATTAGGAAATCTTTTTTATTTGTCCATCTTCTGCCAACTGAATAATACTAACATCATTGCCGAAATTTAAAATGCAATGTGATGTTTGAATTTAATCTATAATCTGTAACAGAAAAAATCATTTGGGTAAATAAATGATGATTTGAAGTATATACATGAAATAGGAATATTAATTACATCATGAGTAAATAAGACTTTAAGTCATTTAAGCTCAAACAACATGCAATAAATACTCATTAATATTTGTTCATTTAGCTAGTTTTCTGTGTTTTAAATATGACATATTTAATTTTGAAATATAACATGATTTTTTAGAAATAAACAGAGTGATAGGAATATAACAAATAACACATTTTTAGCTCTAAGATATTACTGTTTAATGTCTAATATGAATAGTTGAAAATAAGGTTGTAGTCTTGTAGTAATAGTAACACTATCATTCCAAAACCAGTGCCTAACCGTACAGAGATTTCCCATTAAACAAATTCTCAGGCAAAACCCGATTACTCCTAGTGCTTTGCGCTTAAATCTAAATGCTGTTTTCTTTTCATATCCCTAATGTAATTGCCTCTGTACATGGCAGAATGGCTAATGCCACCACTTGTTTCTTATTTGTTTTGCTTCCTGCTGTTGAATGAACAATCAGTGTTTACAGATTTGCAGCACTTGTGGTCTTCTGACTTTGTCTCCTTTCAAACTGGAAAATGAGAAGCATTTTAAATTTGTTGCTCTGGCATTTCTGGAGTAGCTAGGACATTCACAGTGCAAACCACTGTTATTCATACTGTTATAATTCCTCAGCAGTTAAGTCATTACTAGTAATCATAGCGGGCTTGTAGCACAATGCCTTATTTGGGAATGTCATGTGAGATGCCCACAGCAATATAGAAAATAAAGTTTCACTTGTCTGGCTGAAGAGGGATTTATTCCTGACCCCTGGCAGAAGGATCTTTTGGGAAGTATTATAGTCTTCTGTGGGATGGATCCTAAAAACCTGGAAAGGAGCTGGTGCCCTGAGTAAAGGTGCTGTGAAAAAAAAATGCAACACATGTCATTTCTTTTACTAGTTAGCAAAGCTGAATTTTCTCTTGACACAGTGCCTTAGCAGAGAGCGTTTTTGATAACTAAGACATTAGCCAAAGTGAACAAAACTTGACAAACAAGAAAGACATTCTGAACATTCAGCTAGTCTTGATCTCTGCTTCCCTCCCTGTCTGTGAACAAACTGGAAAGATTACAGTCCTTTCTGTGAGCATTTGGAACTTGCTATGAGATTCACGGTGGTTTCAAAGTAAAAGTGAAATGAGGGCTTTGACTTATAACCCCCACCAAGAGTCGGAAGAATTTAGTGTAGGATGCTCTAGTTCTAAAATGAAATAACTACACTTCTCCAAGCCCTGAGTACTCTCTCAAAATAGAACTTGCAATTGTTCGTTAAAATATCACAGTGAAGAAACTCAGCACACCAAAGGGAAGTCAGGACACAACCTCCTGAGCCACCTACTTGGTTGTCACTTGTCATACACCTTTTGAGACACTCTCCTCCATACCTGTGCATGCACATCTTCATTATATAAAGTGAAGTAGTAGACATTACAGTAGTGTAGAAGAATAAATTAGTATTACTTATTATTTATAGCCACCATGAATAAAGTGCATGAGGCTTTATTTCTCACACGTATTACATGAAACATTCTACCTTTATACCCATTTATGGACACAGAATGAGCCATGTGGACTAAGCTTACATATTTATGCATTGCCAACAGGTTTTCTTACTAAATAGTGTCCTTTTCAATATCCCCAGAGTATCACATACATTTAAAGTTATTACAAAGAGAAATCCCTAAATTACAACACAAATGCCCTTTCTAACTGTGAATCCTATTAGTTCCCAAAGCTAGAAACATTTTAGGTGAATGTATTCTAAACTGCTGGTTAGACAGAAGCCAGAGAATTCTACAAACATCTGAAGATCTGAAGGTACCAGGTTATTTGTAGTTCTGGTGGATGTCAGATATCTGATTCTGGTCATCTTCAAACAGTCCAAGAAATTGAGTACACGAGAAAACAAAAAGGCCATGAATAATGCCTATAGAATTGGAATAACTTTTAAGATGGAAAGAGAGGCCATGAGCCAATGAGTCTACAGAAGGTAGAAGAGACAAGTGAGTTTACCAAAAGCCAAAAATAATGAAGAACATGTAGCACTTTGTTTTAAAAACAGTAGGAACTATCCTGGACTTGAACTATAAAACTGTAAGGTCATAAATTTGTCTTTTCTTGACCACTGTCTTTATATTAATTTGCCACAACAGAAAAAGAAATTAATACATGTCTTGTGTTTTAAGCATTGGAACTTACTGGCTTACCACTATGGAATGTTTCAAGTTGTACCTTGTTATTTTGAGTAGAATCCAAACAACTAAATCAGAGAAATAACATGGAAAATATGTTCACAGGACATATGCATTAAACCATAATCAGTCAACAAGCCATTAATATGGTTTCAAATGAGATTATATTTCTTAATTTATTGTCTTTTTTCCTGTATCCTATGCTCAAGTTATACCTTCAGGAGTGTTTTTTCTTATTATGAATTATTTGCCAAATAAAGTTTAATTTAAAGGCTATTTTATTCATTTAATGATTACTATTAATCTCAGGTTGACCACTGTCTTCTCTTCATTGCATTGGGTATAAATTTTTTGTTTTAGAAGTCACTGGCAGTACCAAACTAGAGATGTGTGCTATTCATAATATATTGATGTTTTTAAATTCCAGGAAAGCAGTGCTTGTCTTTGGACGGTTTCAAGATCTGCACCATTCATTCGGTTTTTCTGTCTTTTTGATGGAGGATACATAATAACTTGTAAGCTGAATATTCAAAATCACTGACAAAATAGGGAATGCATGGTATATTTAGAGATAATATATAACATTTGAGAGGGGTTTATATCTTTATGTATGGTTGGCTTGGCCAGTTTATTCATTGTATATAGTTTAGTATCTATTTAAATGTTGTTTCAATATAAATAATCAAGGAAATAACTATGTTCCATGTAACATTTTCAGAAATATAGGCAAATCCACAAAAGGTTTGTTCTAGTAAATCAATCACAGATCTTTAAACTTATAAAACAGAACACATAATTGCTTCTGGAAATTTTACATAGGTTTATAAAACTATCATTTTAGGCAATTGTATTTTAAGAAAAGTCTTAAATACAAATACTATGACATCACTGGGCAATGGTTGCAGACACCTTTAATCCAAGCATTTGGGAGCCAGATGCAGGCAGACCTCTGAATTGAAGGCCAGCCTGGTCTACAGAGAGCATTCCAGGACAGCCAAAGCTATACAGAGAAAACCCTGAAATGAAACACTAAAGAAAAAAAAATACTGTGACATGTTTTGTAGCTAAATTTAAACAAAGTTTAGTTTTCTAAGCAGCATACTTTTCTTGTTTCTAAACAATAATAGTTAAAGGAACAGAGGTTCCAGATTTAAGAGAAAGCAGGGAGTTGGAGTGGGAAAAGGGTAGGATGGAAATGTAAATTCAACACTAATGCATGAAATCCTTAAAGAAAGGTTTCTTTTTAAGTGTTCAAACTAGTGAGAAATATTTCATGTACACTAAATTCATGAAGCACTTATAAGTTTGAATCCTACTGTCTTAGAACATACGGAGAAATATGCCACCCCATGGTCTAGAGTATAAGAATTGACTAGAGGGTGTAAGTATAGACTGAGACGCTTCCTTCACCAATGCCATGTAAACAACAGTGACTTTCACCTGTCATAAATTCCAGGAACAAGTGTTTACACTGCTACAACAGCTTCGCTTCATGCAGCGTAACTCATTTGCTCATAGCTCACCTCCCATTTGTTGTATATTTGCCAACATGAGATTTTTGATGAATGTTTAATCAATCTGTTTTCAATTATTATTCCTTATGATTTCCAAATTCTCATGCCTTCACATGCACTGGAATGCCAAATTCTACTCTTTTCTTGCTCCCCTAAGTTCAGTCATTTAAAAATGACTCTTTTAGGGTCACCATGACACTTTCAACCTTAACTTTTTAAGTGAAATTGTCAAATAGCTAGATTGTAAAAATGAAAATTGTTGAGTATTAAATTATGTTTACTGTATAAATATTTATATAATATACATGTGATATTTCATTAAAATATCACACTTTGTAAATATACAATCCCTCACCAGATTCATGTGAACATCCCTACTATCAGATTTATGCTATCCTTAGATAGAACTTCTCACATAATAAACATAATAATCCTTCCAGGATCACCAACCTCTACTCCTAGTGGCAGCTGGAATCATCCACTGAGCTCACCCTAGGCACCAAACACTTAACATGAAAACTTAGCATAAAAACGACTTAACATGAATTTAACTTGCTTCATACATAAGGATTTGAAAATCCAGAAACTTCAAGTATTTCTGCAATAGCTACTGAATATTATAGTCCCCTGAGAACGGAAATCAGATTCTGTCTTCGGGTTTTAAGGAGTAGATTATCAAGGGACCTTGAAGTGCCAAAGAGTTGTGGCAATAACATGGCTAGAGCCGGTATCTCGGCCATGAGGCTGGAATCTCAGAAAGCTAAGGAATGCCAGCTGTAAAAGCCATAGCTTTAATCCTACCCATATTGCTTAGCAAATTAAAGACTCATGTGGTCAGAAAAAGAGAGAGATATACAGTAAAGAGAGATTCAAAGACTAAGAAAACAGTGTTTATAGTGTGTTAAAAAATATATGCAAGCTTGGGAGAGTAAAGGAAAAGGTTAAAGTCCTTAAAATAACAAAGAAAGAGAGTAGTTGAGTGTGGTGGTACACACCTTTAATCCCAATACTTGGGAGACTGAGGCAGGCAGACCTCTGTGAGTTCAAGGTGTGGTGACACATGCCTTTAATCCCTATACTTGGGAGACAGAGGCAGGCAGACCTCTCTGAATTCAAGGTGTGATGGTACATACCTTTAATCCCAGCACTTCAGAGGCAGAGGCAAGTAGATTTTTGTGAGTTCAAGGACAGCCTGGTCTACAGAAGAAGTTCCAGGATAGCCAAAGATACACAGAAAGCCTGACTCAAAAAGCCAAAAATTAAAAGTAAAAATAAAAGAAATAGAGGATAAAATAAAGTCACATAAAGATGAAAAATACACAGATAGCCTAGATACTGCATGGTATTATGTTCTCTTTGAATTGTTTGAATGCTGATGAAGGAGCAACAGCTGTTACAAGATATTTGTTTGTAAATGCTGCTGAATTAATCCAAGATAGGTATTTTGGAAATACCTTGACTTCAAAATTGAAGTCAAAAGATATGATACTTTGGAGAAGAGATTTTACTTTTGTTTCTACAGAAAATGCGAGGCTATGGATTTATTCTGAGTTAAGAAAAATCAGGTTTGATCAAGGAAGACCACCTGAGAAATCTTTGGTAGGAACAGATGGCCCAGATGTCTGAGTTTTATATCCAGAACAGATTCAAGATGCTGCCTGAGATGATCAAGCCCCACAGGATACTCCAGTCAGGACTTCATTGTAATTATAATTTTTTCTTAGGTCCCCATAAGATTATTAATTCTCCCAATAATCAGGAAGTAGCCTGGAAAATTATGCCCACATTCCAAAAAATGGACTATGGATATTTTCCTTTGTTTAGAATGTTGGTTACAAGTTATTATGGCTAATGGTAAGGATAAAAGCTAAACAAAGCATATTAAATTTAGAGTTCTTGTTTCTTTAAAAAAAAGGGGGGGGAAATGGTATGAGACAATGTATTCTATATTCTGTCAATTATATTTTAAATAAACGCTGATTGGTCAGGAAGGAAGTATAGGCAGGACAACCAGACAGGAAGTAGAGGCAGGTCAATGAGAACATGAGAATTCTGGGAAGAAGGAAGTCCTAGCCTTCAGTCATTGTGACCCACCCACAGAAGAAGCAAGATGTGACTGCCTCATTGAATAAGGTACAGAGCCATAGACAAGAATAATGGACTAATACAAGTTATAAGAGTTAATAAAAATCCTGAGCTAATGGGCCAATCAGTTTATAACTAATGTAGACCTCTGTGTGATTTCTTTGGGACTTAACAATTGCGGGAACTGGGTATGACAGAAACCCTGATGACAACAGTCAATGATAATAAAACTACCAACGACAGACCCAAAGGGGTTAGATATAGAGTAGGGGACTTATAAGTGACTGAGAGATATCCTTAGGAAAGGGAAATAGAATAGACATGTATGTATGGATTTGCAGGGGTTGGGCGACTAAAGTGGATTAAGTGGAGAGAGGGAGGGAGATGGGGTGATGGGGAGAATATGGGTAAAGACAGCTAATTAAGTGGCATTTGAGAGCTAGAATGTAAATGTAATATAATAGAAGCTTTATAATATGTATATTTACACACACACACACATGCACACACACACACATGAAGGTGATCAAAATGATGTCACCAAACAGTGAGTGATACAGAGTTCCAATTAGCCATCTGTTGTTACCAAATGAAGCTTCCAGTAAAGAATTGGGTTACATCCGATTGAGTTATTGACCAATGGGATCATAAGAATCCCCCAAACTACTCAGGTTATTGTGAAGACCATAGGTTGCTCTCCACAAACTGACACCAAGGGCCTAGGCTAAAGACAATACCCACACAACTCATTGAATATGGAGAAATCAACCTGGTGCCTACAAAGAATCCTAACCCCTACATGCTATTGGTACAGAGAGAGGTACTCTGCATACTCCCGAAAGAGAAAGGTAAACAACCACCTATAAATGAGATGATGAGATGTTTCTTCAAATCCCTTCCCTCAGGGCTCAGGAAACTGCACTGAAGAGAAAGTAGAAAGAATATAAGAGACAGAGGAGATATAGGATACCAAGGGAACAAGGTTTTCTAAATCAACATTATATCCCCACATTTGAACTTCCACAGACTGAGGCAGTATGTACAAGTCTGTATCAGAGAGGGACCTAAAGCTGAAAGGTGACATGAACACAGACACCTATCCTAAACCCAGAAGCATTCTCCAATAGAAAGCTACTAGCATATGAAAATTCAGTTTTCTTCAAGGAAGTCTCACTGGGGAAGCAAACTACCCTTAAGGGTAGGCCACATGCACAGCAGTAGCTGGCCAAAAAGAAGTCAACTTGATGGCATTTTTGAGGTTATGTCAGGGCTTTCCTTTTTTTAAAAAAAAAGTATTTATTTTTAAATTTTATTTACAATTATATTTTCCTTTCTCTTTTTAACTTACAGGTCCTCTGCATACACATTATAGCTTCCAGTTGTATCTACACGGGATTCCAGAATGTATGCACTAGTGGGTCTCTGTTTCTTGTGCCTTCCCATGAGCTCTTTTCCTTCTGCTTGCTTGTTTTGTCCTATTCCAATGTGTTAGCTTTTTTATCTCATTATATTTTATTTTGTTAGTTCTGTTGTTATATTTTAGAAGCCATTTGTTTCCTAATGAGAGACAGAAAGGGGATGTATCTGGATAGAGGAGAGTTGGGGAGGAACTAGGAGAATAGAAGGAGGGGAAACCATAATCAGGATACATTATATAAGAAAAAAATCTATTTTCAATTAAAAAAAAGTCTCCACAGGCAATTCCCAATCAGTTGAGCATCATAAAGAATCATGGAAGACCACTAGAAATCAGAAACATCTCAACTGATTTATATAAGTTAACATTTCCGTGACAGACAGACAAACAAAAAATAAGGTGGAAAATTTTTGAAAACCATATATATTAGAAAATGCATGTGTTTTTCTTCCTTTTCTTGTATTAGTGGAATATTTTAATAACACTGCAATTTACTATTTTGTGAACATGTGCATTATTCTTCATAAACAATTCAGTTAGTTATCTGCCTGGTTAATATTGTCAGTTTGACATAAGCAATAGTCATCTGGAAAAGGAAACCTCAACTGAGAAAATACTTTCATCAGTTTTGCCTGTAGACAACCCTACAGGTTGTTTTCTTCATTGACATTGATGTGGGTTAGCCCAGTATACTGTGTGTGGTGCTATCTCTGGGCAGGTAGTCTTGGGTTGTATTAAAAAGCCAGCTAAGCAAGTCGGGGTTAGCAAAACAGTAAGCAACATTTCACCACAGTTTCTGTTTCAATTCCTCCCTCCAGGTCCCTGTCCTGACTTCCCTTCATAGTATCTTGTAAACTATAAGACGAAATAAACCCTTTCTCTACCCTGAACAAAAAAAATTGTGTATCTTGTTGTCATACCATTTGAGACACTATAATACTATTTTTATCGGAAAGTCAACATGTTTAAAAGGAACAATGGAGCAATGAGTATCACTACTTCAAAATAAGAATATATTCCACATGTCACTGAAAATGCAGATAAATATTCTTACATGACAATATTAGCAATTTTAATGGAAATACAGTGAACAAAATTGTCATTATTTTTTAAAACTGTAACATAGAATTTATATAAGTATATATACACAGTTCCATGTATATACAACTGCTGAGAATCCCAGTGAGTATGACATTATACTATAAAAGTCCTTTACTGCTAAGCCATACCATGCCATAATCATAATCATAACTGTAATTTCTTTAACCACCCATAAGCCTGCATTTCGGGTTCGGAGGCCAGCACACATATCCCAGGTGCACATGCGTGAGTCGCCCGCTATCTGCCTCACCAGCGTTTGACATAGAAGCCTCCGTGTGCAGGCACAGGGTGTAGCGCCACCTGTCAACAGCGTCTGATGTAGACACCTCTTCTCCCTCATGCACATGTGCTAGGAAACTTTTAAAAACTAAAGGTGCCATTCCCACTCTCTCACCCCCTCTGTTCACTATTTTCCCACGGGCCCATTCGCACAGATCTTTAATAAACTTATACACGTGGGTTTGTTTGTGTCTCGTGCTCCACCCCCATTTTTAATAACCTTTCGCCATCTTTGTTTCAAATCCTTTGTATGCAAATGTTATGCATTTAAGTATAGCAAGTTGTAATAATATTGAAAAAAGTTAGGAAATATATAATTTTCCAACATATAGAATGAATGAATGAATGAATGAGAAAAAATTAGATATGTATTTATCTTTGGTGTTTAAGACAAATAAACTTTGTACATCCTACCATTGTTTCTGTGGATAATTTAATTTTAATTAAAAAAATGCTTGAAAATAAAGTAACTAAGATATCCTGGTCTAGGATATTTGTTTTGAGAATTTTTTGGTGCTTCCAACATTGTTCTTTATTTTCTATGCATTTAATATACATATATACATTATAATATTGCATGCATTATTTAAATACATTTTAAAATTCTCATTTCTAGACATTCATAGTGTTGTCTTCTTCAGTTCTTGAGAATGACAAATATATACACACAGATACAATATTAAGTTATGCTATAGTATATTACTTATATCTTATTATATATAATCAAAAAAACTCAAATTAGCTTGGAATAATGAAGCAGAGTCTACAAGGTTAATTGCAAAGTTAGCAGTTGTTAGATACTTTTCTTGTTAATGCTGGTAGTGACATGGTTCCATGTATCTTCTAACAAGAGTAACTTCCGGACTTTCTAGGCCTGTTGGCTTCACCAGGCAAAGATGAAATTGTAACATTATTTACTCTGTTCAAGCTTAAGTGGCTTTGCTCAGTCCCCATATGCCAGCTCTCTAGATTAGCCTGAAGAAAAGACCCTTGGGACAGATCCTGGAAATGTGTCATAAAAGAGAATGTTAGTTATGCAGGGCATTCACAAATGTATGTGGTGCCACTCAGTACCATCTACAAAGGGTCCATTTTATAAGTTGTCAAAGAAACCATTGTGGCAGAATGATACCAGAGAAAAGCTGTCAGTTCTCTTCTTAAATTGACATTCCACACATGCTGCTGTCAGCGGACAACCCTTAATGAACTTACTCTCCTTCTTTTCTTCCCCTGCTTCATTTGCTCTCCTCTTTCTTAACTGCTCCTTAAATAGGCATCAGTTGATGATGTATAAAACTGTTGGCAAAATGGCTTCTATAAGAGGCCATCCTGTGTTTGCACTGACAGCTATTTAAAGAACCTTGGAGGGTGTCATCATGACGTGTTTGTTTTTCAATTATTCAACAGTGATTGTAACAGAAACTGTGACATCTCCTAGGGGACTGTCAATCAAGCATTTGAAGGTTAGGGACAACAACAACAACAATAAAAATGTGTGATTTAAGGAAAACAATAAATAGTTTTGCAATCTTATCTGTTAAAAAGGGAAAAGGCAACAATGCCTTGTCTTATGCTGTGGAGCTGGACACCCAGCCTGTGATGCTTTTGACAATGAAGAGCAAGAGGCACATGCCTCAGTCTGAAGTAAAGGATGAGACACAAGCTGGCAGTTAATTCTCTTGACATCTCTATTGTGCTCCTAGCCACTGGAGTTACTTGTGCTAAATATCCCATCAATGAAGGGAGTGCCCTGTCACTCTTGTTAATTTGCATAATACTATTCTTATTGCTATGTATTCTCAAACTTAAATATATCAGGTAGATAGTCTTTCACCCTGCCTGCTGACAAGTCTCTATGAAGATGACAAGCAAGCAGACAGGGCTCTTGTTCTCAGAATTGTCCTGTTGGGGATATCCAGTGACTGACAGTTGTTGGGCTGGAGGAAAAGGAGATTTTTACATCTGTTTACTGCCTTCAAGTTTCATCATGGCCTTCCATCTGACTATTGTCATTCATGGATGAGGCAGAATTCCTACCCTTCCAAAGTAGATGCCAAAGAGAGGCAGAACAAGGACTAGAAATAACCACTCTGAGAGAAACAAACTGCGCGTCCTACTTACTGCGCAGTGAAAGGATGGAATCGACTCACAGCTAGAATACAGCATTCTTAACATTCTTAGGGAAACATGTCATTCATTGTTGCTATCAAGATGAAGCAGAAATCTAAAGTATATGTTCTTGATATGAAAACAATTTTAAAGTGCTCAAATTGTAGCTAGACTGATTTGCTTTAACCCATTTATGTCTTATTGCAGATAGCATTACTATATAATTTTATTGAAGCAATGCATTTGTCTGAGCCGAATGGAGATTTTTGTGGCAGTTTATTAAAAGATTTGCCTACATTTGTGCATTTTCAAATAGTATTCTATTTTGTTTTGTTTACTGCTTGACACTCAATCTCATAATCTTGCTGGACAATCATGTAGTGATGTTTCATTTCGAATCAGAAGGAGTAATAAAATTTGAGTCTTATTCAAAACATTGGCAGAGAAAAGATATTGCAGATTTACTTGAATGAAAATAAAGTTGATGGAATTTCCGTGCCCACTGTGTTATCTAAATCTTTCAGAAAAACATTTCTCTGTAGTATATAATTTATTCAATCTCTGTGGGTATTGTAGTACTATTGAAAAATATTTCTATCACCTATTGGCTTAAAGGCGATGAGACTTTCAAGTCCTTTGATCCAAAGCTAAATTTTTATAGTAAATATTACAACACAGATGCACTTTCTACTTCAAAATGGATTGAGTTATGCATAACCTGAAGAGATAAATCAGTATCGTTGGATACAGCTTCATATGCTAAGTGAATCTAAAACCTTGAGGTATATATTAAGCAAAAATGTCAGAAGCCTCAAATTTAGTATATTTAAGATTTTTTTAATGAACTAACTACATATGAGTGCACATGGATTTCATAAATATTTTTAGTTTGTATGCACACATATATGTATTAATTTTCTTTCATGTCATTCCACAATAAAATAATTGAAAAATGCATATTCTCATAATAAGCATTTAAATTTCTGTTATGTTAAAACAAGTTTCGTTTCTCTCTTCTACTTTTTAGCCATTATAGTTTTGGTAGAACTAATACATGGGCACAGTGAAACAAAAGACGATTGCCATAAGGAAATCAAGCTAGAACTGAGTTGAAAGCCTCTTCCCTGCTGGCTAGCTTCAATACTTCCAGAAGACATTACTCATATTACTAGGGCAGCAAAGTCACCTGTGGCCTTACCTGGACAGGAACCTTTATATGCCAAGGAGCATTCCATTTTGTAAACATTTCCATTTTAGTTGAACAGTGACAATTCTTTTTTTATTGATATTTATTGAGCTCCACATTTTTCTCTGCTCCCCTCCCTACCTCTCCCATTCCCCGCTTCAACCCTTCCCCAAGGTCCCCATGCTCCCAATTTACTCAGGAGATCTTGTCTTTTTTTTACTTTCTACTTCCCATGTAGATTAGATCTATGTAAGTCTCTCTTAGTATTCTCATTGCTGTCTAAATTCTCTGCGATTTGGTTTGTAGGCTGGCTTTCTTTGCCTTATGTTTAAAAAACACCTATGAGTGAATCCATGTGATAATTGTCTTTCTGTGTCTGGTAACACCACTTTGGGTATATATACAAAGGATGCTCAATCGTGCCACAAGGACATGTGCTAAATTATGTTCACAGCAGTTTTATTTGTCATAGCCAGAACCTGGAAACAACCTAAATGGCCCTTAACCNCCACTTTGGGTATATATACAAAGGATGCTCAATCGTGCCACAAGGACATGTGCTAAATTATGTTCACAGCAGTTTTATTTGTCATAGCCAGAACCTGGAAACAACCTAAATGGCCCTTAACCAAAGAATGGATAAGGAAAATGTGGTACATTTACACAATGGAGTACTGCACAGCAGAACAAGGACAATTCTTAAAAGTACAATAATTAGGTCCCTAGACATAAACTAACTTATTTCTCTGGATTTTTATCACCTCTGACCTGTGGAACAGCCAGCTAGAAAAGATGCTTATTTTACATAATTTTCTTATTTTACCTAACTACTTATGGTTTTCTCCTAGCAAGGGCCAATTGCATGCCAAAAACAAAAATAAAACATAACAAAACAAAACAAAACGGAAAGTTTTCAAGCTTCCCCATTCCCGCCCTTTAACTACCCTGGCTCATAAGTGAATGGTGGGCTCTAAATGCTACAGACATCTTCCAAATGTTTTCTCCCCAAAATAAGAGTCTGAACTATCTTAAGTCATTCAGCCCCTTGTCTGCCTTTCCTTTTCACTGACCTTTCACCTATGACTTTTAACACCAATCTGCCAAGTAAGATGTGCCACTCCATGTGAAATGCTATGAGTAATATAGGGATAACCATCCAATGTTGCCTGGCACTCTCCACAAGAGAAAATTCAAACCCGTTATTATATACACAGTTTAGAAAGCATGGCTGCAGGGGTATTAGTCCTAGAAAAGAATTTACTACCATTTTTGAGCAATTTGTAATTGTATTAAGCCGCCCTCTATAGACTTATATTCATGTGCAAATAAATAATACTCATTGACTAATAAGAAAATCTTTTCTTTGCATTATGTAGCAGCAAATGTAAAGAGGAGTCAAGGATGATATGGATAAATAATGGCTGAATATCCAGCCATGAACAGGATATTTATGTCATCTTCTCTGAGGTTCAAGGAATGCACTGGGAGGGGATAGAAATAATACAAGAAACAGAAGACAGAAAGAGGAGCAGTGAAGTGCTGTTCCTTGTATTCCTTGGCCAATTGAGTCATGACTCCCACTAACTGTGACTAGATACAACTGTGCCTATGCATAGTTGATAAGGGACCATGGAGAGACCCATTTAATCTTTACTCCTTCTAGGTGAACTACAAGATACAGATGGATTCTGCACATGAAGAAAAGTCTATGTCTCCAGTTGTTTCTCACAGAGAAGACTATCAGTGTCTCATGGACAGTTTCATGTCTATAGTCACATAGATGGCCCTGATTAAGCTCAATGGACATGATAGATAGATGATGATGATGATGATAGATAGATAGATAGATAGATAGATGACAGATAGAAAGAAAGAAATCAGTGTTTAAAGGGGATTTGTAGAAAGACAGAAAAAGTTAATAGGAGTGGGAGGGAGACTAACTGGAATATTACAATAATCAGAATATACTTTATACATATATAACATTATCAATGAACAAATTCAGTAAAAGACAAAAAATTTAAAAAAGAAAGAAAAAACAAAAAATATTATTAGAGTGCTATTTATTTTGTTTCTGTTTTTCTTATTTACTTTCTAAATGCAAAACTCCTTCAGAACGATTATTAAGAAATATTTATCTTTATATAAAAAGAAAACAAGAAAACCCAACCTTGAGAAATGACTCAGCAGTTAAGAGTACTTCTTCTACCAGTGAACTCAGGTTCCATTATTACCAGCACCTGGATGGTAGCTCACAATCATACAGTTCCAAGGGATATGACACTCTCTTCTGGCATCTACACACACATGGGGTACACATACATACATGTAAGCAAAATCACTCACGCCCATAAAGTAAAATTACATAAATAAAGCTAAACAAAAATTAAAAAAAAAAAACAAGAGTAACCTCCAATGCAGAATCATCTGTCCAGTTCTGTGTCTACATCACTATAAACACAATGCATTTTGTGACTTGATTAGGAGTCCTACATTGTTTATTTTATAAAACACATATTAACATAGGCATAAGTTTATTGAATGCAATTATGAAGGTATATGGCAGAGAGTTCTTGAAATTATTTTAGTATGCATGTCTAATATAATTTTCAAAATTTGCATGTGAAATTTATACAATTCTTTATTCAATCACCTGTTTATTCAGCAAAGGAACAATGATATAATAGTCTTGTATTACTGGGATAGAGCAACAAACAAAAAATAACCTAGCTTCACATGGAGCATACAGTGCAGAACAAAGGAGAGTAGTTAACGAATTGATAAATTCTATGATTATCAGACAATAATGGGGAAAATAAAGAATAAGTAAAGATAGTGACTTTAGGCCAAATGGTCCATGAAAATGTTTGAGAAGATAAGACTAAAGAATTGAGCCAAGTTGATATTAGGTAAATGCATGTCTAATAAAGGCGAGAGCTTGAAAACACTCCTGAGACCACATTCCACCCGTGATAATTCAGGAAGATGAGGGCTATAGTTTAAAAACCAAGGCCAGAGATAAGTGAAAACAAAAATTAAGTCAATGTCTTTTGCCTGCAAGGCCATATTTTAAAATTAATTATAGCTAACTCTAGTCATTTTATCCTAACCAGTCATATGAAAAAGAAGCAGAGGGGATAAATCCTTGCCAGTATAGAATTTTATGACACCCATTTCCATCCTTCACTTCTTTCCCTGGACTCTCTACCTTATAATGGCTATGCCTAACCAACACATATGACTTCAGACATTTAATAAATCATCGTTGAATCTAGTTGATCTCTACCTCAAGAATTCAAAGATATCTTGAAACATAACATAAAGGTACTTAGGAATTTGTATATTCTAGATGTGATGTATTGACACTTTAGAAACAGCTCTACATTGACATTCATAAAATACAATATTTGTGGAGATTCCAGGACTGTGATCAAACGTTATAGCATTAGCTTAGGCCATTTTTTAAGCTGTGGGTCCTGGTACCACATGGGGTTGTATAACTGAATATGGGGGGTCTTGAAAATTTACAAACAGTGAAAGTTTTATGAACACACAATGACCAAAAATTATTCAAAATCAAGTATGTAATGAGTCCAAGGTTGTAGTAATAAGGGGAGCGGGCCTGCTTTTTGTCCCGCCCAGCTCCCACACGGCTAGCCTATAC
>LOEQ01005641.1:62933-74307 GCA_001685075.1 Bramus lutescens
TTGGCCTATCAAAAGGGCCAAGGCAGTTTCTTTATTAACCAATGAAAGTAACACATAGACAGATGACCCTCCTACATCACAAGGTACCTCTGGCAATGTTTTCCCAGGTCACCTGTAAAATCTCACTTCAGCCCTGGTTCTAAACACACTTGCATGTATACTTTATCCTTGTGTGTTAGGACTTGCAGTGTTTTTACTTTCTATACAAGGCTTTCTCCTCTAACAGAAAAAGCAGTTCAATTAAAGGAAACAAAAATAGTATGTTTCTATCACCTTTCCTCAGTATATATGAAATTAGTAAATGTTTAAATTGGATTTATAGAAAGTTTGACCTTTCAAAACGCCTTTTGAATTGCTAACCTGAGGTTAGGATAGAATTTCCAACAATTTAATTAGCTCTAAATATACTTCTGTTATTTATATTATATAGTTGTACAAAGAAGGGTGCTCAGCTTTGAATATTAAAAAATCAAAATATACCTCATCTCTCCCTCCCAAGGTTCAAGGATCATTGAAGATGTGGGGACAAAAAGATTATAAGAGCCAGAAGCAATGAATAATAGCTGAAAACATCATCTTCTGGACACAGCAGGGCAATTTATCACACAGTAGTTGTAACAGCAAGCGCAAATCCTGTGAAAGTCAGAGCCAAACCAAAACCCAACCTGGAGAGCAGCTGGGCAAACAATCCCACCCCTAGCTGTAGAGCTATTGATAACTCTTATCCTCTGGGATTCGCAGTATCAATTTCTTGTAAGAATGTAGTCACTAGTCTTCCACTGGAAGACCACACATCAAGAATATTTGGGCAGCACAATTTGGTTTTGACAAAAAGTTGGCATGGGGGATTATGAAGCTGATATGGTAGAGAAGGGCAAAAGGTAGTGGATCTTAGAAGAGTTAGGGATAGTGGGGAGTGGTGGTAGCAACTTTGATCTAGCCACATTGTTGGAAATTCTCAAAAAATTAATGGGGGAAAAAGAAAATCAAAATGTTGATCAATTTTGAAAACTTTAGGATGCTCTGTCTTCTTTATTTAAAGATGTCAAGGCTTAATTCTTTATCTGAAAGGAAACAAGGATGCAAATACATGCATTGCATTTGTATTCTGCTTTTCTTTTGTCTTTACTAAATGGTAAAATGACATGAGCACCAATGTGTTTTAAAACAAAAGTGTTTCTTAGGAGTCATCAATAAATGTTTGACTTTGTATCAGTTTTACACTCCAGTATACTTGCAATCAAGCAGAAGTTTCTTAATCAAAAGGCACTCATGAATGGAAAAGAATGTAAATACTCTGGCCTAAAATATAATAAATTCCAACAAGTCAAAGAGTATATTTGCTTTCATTTGAAAACTGTTACCTTAATGAATAATAATCAAATTAATGTCGGCCTATACAATAGACTTCACTGGAATCATATGCAGAGCCAAAGTACAAGCTGCTATTTATGATGCAGTGTTTTTATTCATTACTGAGTGGCAACATCAAGAACCTGAAGACTTCAATAGAAGGAGTATTGATTAGAAGCAGCTTTCCCTGTCTTCTGTGCAGTTCATTGATGTTGTGATTAAATTTCTTTTGTCATGTATTGATAATAGTGTTAATAATGATTGAATAGGTTAGTTATGCAGTAAGCTTAAAATCAATGGCAAGAAGAAGAATATAATTAATTACTCCGTATTTTGCAAAATATTGCTTTTCCCTTTTCAATGTAAGAAATACAATCTTGTGTTCTTCTTCAACACTGTAATAGTATCTAATTAATGAGATTACCAAAAGAATGAACACGTTAATTTAGTAGGACTGAAGACTTAGGAGCTATCATAGTCTCTCTGTCTCTGTCTCTCTCTCTCTCTCTCTCTCTCTCTCTCTCTCTCTGGTACAGCAGCATATTTTACTTTGATATATGAAGAACAAAAATGTATAAGAGTACAAGCAGGACTTGTACCTGATGAGGCCCTCTCCTTCATAGAGAGGCCCTCTGTGTTTCCTTGTGTAGTGCCACCAATGTGTCCTCATGGGGTGACAGTTCTGAGAAACCGTCACAGGGAAATTGAGCATATTCCCAAGGATGGAGTCCTCATGACTTAAACCACTTTTGAAGTGACTATGAAGGTTTTACTCTTATATAGGCAATTGAATCTCAACATGAAGCCTGGAAGGACATAGTCTTCCAAATCATCCCAGCAGGTAAGATTTGAGTGTATAATTTGAGAGAATACAATAGAAATAGGATGAGATATCTGAAAGCCCTTTAGAAAGTTTCTCCTAGAATGTGAAGACAGCAGGATGTCAGCATCAATAAATCACAGGACATCTAGAGGAAGAAAGCAACAATGGAATCAGAGAAATGTGAGGGACCCAGAGGCAGGGCCTGTGGGTTACTTTAAGGACTATACTCTGAAAAAGAGATGGACATACTGAGGGGTTTGAAGAATAGTTATATAATTTTCTTGGGTTTCAAGAAGTATTAATTTGACTTCTACTTTACAAATACAACAAAGGGAGCCATGACTGGATGAAGGGAAGAAAATCCAGGGAGAGATAACATTAGGGACAGAGAGAATAAAGATCTTTAAAAATATACTACATGAAACAAATATTAGGACAATATCTTAAATTTTTGAGGTTGACCCACACTAACACATGTGTCTTTAATGCCTGCTTTTGTGAAGTGAAAGCTGGCATATTTCAAATCCAAGCACAGACTAAGCTACAAAATAAGGGACTTATTCACTAAGCAAAAATTAAGTTGAATTAAATTTCAGAGATGCTGTAGAAACAAACACAGGGAGGAAAAATGACCAGGAAATGGGAAAATAAAATTTTGTTTAGCAACATGAGTGTCCTTGGAAGTATTTGCTGTGGGACAATGATCTTTTATCCTGTCACTTGTATTACTTTTAATAAAATGCTGATTGGCTAGCAGCCAGGCAGAAAGTATAGGCTGGTGGACTAGTCAGGAAGTAGAGGCAAGGTAATGCAAATGCTGGGAAAAAGGAAGTGTAGTCTACAATCATAACCCAGCCTCAGAGGAAGCAAGATATAACTGCCTAGCCATAAAATACATGTGGCTAACTCAGACAATTATTATGGGCTAATGTAAGTTATAAGAATTAGTAAATAAAAAGCCTGAGCTAATAGTCCAATCAGTTTATAACTAATGTAGACGTCTATTTGATTCTTTGGAACTTAATGGCTGCAGGACAGAGCAGAACAGAAAACCTTGGTCAACAAACATTGACTATAATGGTTAAGCAGCAAAATGAGCTAAGTAAGATCTGCTTGGAATAAATCAAGAAACATTGTCAGAGGGAAATTAAAGGAAAGTGTTATAGATAAACCGTAATATCTTGTAGAGAGGATCAGAGGTGATGTAGTTCAGAATAGCTTTTACCCAGATGTACATACATACATGCATATATACATGTATACATGCATACATATACGTGTGTATCTGTTTGTTTGTATGTATATATAGAGAGATAATATGTATGCACACAAAACATGCATAACACATGTCTTACTGCACATGGGGAGGACAAAGGACAACATATAGAGGACAGTTCTCTCCATTTTGTTGGTTCCAGGGATCTAACTTGGGTCATCAGGCTTGCCAGCAAGCACCCAATTCACAAAGCCACCTAACCGATCCAAAGAAATTCTTCTAACATTGATTATCTTTATGCATTGTTTTTTAATTCAATAATGATAAAAAATTTTGATGAGTTCAAATAAGTATAAAATTTTTAAAGCCATTTTTAATAAAAAATGAAGAGTTGAAATCAAGTACAAAAGAAGAGAAATCATTTTAAAGGGTATTGCAGATGGCTTCTTCCTAGTAACAGGATAAATGGCAGAGTGTGTGCTTGCTATGCTAGCTGAAAGAAAACGAAGCAAGCAGCATGAGAATGAATGGTGAACAGACTGCAAAGAAAACAACAAGGAATGTATACGACTGCATACGAAGTGAGGACCACCAGCTTGTCGGTGCCCCCCTTTTCAATCACTCACTTGCAGGTCCAGGAGGGACCTGAGTAAAATTCATCTGTACCTGAGGTTTCATTAGACAAGCAAGCACTGAAAATCAAAGGACAAAACTATTAGTATGATTTTTCAAGGTAGTGGCTATGTTGAGGATAGTGAAAAGTTTTATTAAAATATGCTATATTTCAATGAAATTGAATAGTATTTGATTGGATGTTAACTTTACTGATTTGATGGAAAATAAGAGTCAAAGAAAATGCTTGAAATCAAAATTGTCAGTGATCAGTTATACGAATACTTTGTATTCATGGGAGTGATATTTAAAATATATAAATGTTCCCTGCTGTAAAAAATCCTACAGCCAGTAGCCTTTAAGTTGGCCACTCACTTGGGTGTGGCCTATAATACTATAAATGCTGATGTAAATCGTGCATCTGGCCTCTCTCTTCTGATTGTGGGATATAGTTGCTGTTCCCAGTTTGAGCAGAGGACTATGATCTTTGAGTCTACTCCTAAATAAATAACACTTTATTATACTCAATTCTGAGCTAAACAATTTATCAGACCTTATAACAGGTAAATATTTTATTTATTAATAAATCAATAAACTTGAAAGTTATATAATAGCAGACAGTATTACCATTGAGAATTTTAGTAGCCTTTTTGCTAATACAATGGATAGTATTCTGCAATGCTTATATGGTTATTGTGATACATCCATTTATTAGATATTGTGACTCAGTTCCTTTTTTCTTTTCTTTTAGATAGGGTTTCTCTGTATAGCCCTGGCTGTCCTGGAACTAGCTCTTGGAGACCAGGTTGGCCTTGAACTCACAGAGATCTGCCTGCCTCTGCCTCCCAAGTGCTGGGATTAAAAACTTGCACCACCACCACCTGGCTATGTGTAGCCCAGGCTGGCCTCGAACTTGTGATCCTCCTGCCTCTGCCTCCTTCAGCAAATCCTACCAGTGTGAGTCATCACAACCAGCCAGTTTTTTCTTTATATTATACCCTTAAGAAAATGGTTTGATAACAGAGCCAAGATTGAAGCACTTTTAAAAATGATACAGTCTTACAGACTAATAATGAACAGCTAGTTGACAGGATTAATAACATCGAAAATCAAAAGTTACCTGAAAAATTGATACTATTGAAAAAGGTAACATTACTCTTACAGACAAAACTGAATCTATGACAAAGGGAACTGAGAAAGTATCTGAAAGAATTCATACTGTTGAATTTGACAATCAAAATTTGTTAAAAGTTATGATAAGTTAGCAGATAGAGTAACTCTCCAGGAAGGCAATCTGCATGCTATCCAAATAATGTCTAAGATGAGACGTTATCTTTAAAGGAGAAACTTCAGACCTTGGAATCACATGTTCAGAATGAGGACCAGAGGCTTGGTGCCTCCATGAAATCACTAGAAATATATACAGGCCAGGAGATTGAGGCTTTACAAAAGACAGCAGTAAAAAGGATTTGAAATGATTAAAGAAATTACTGGAAAAGAAGGCACAAGGACAGGATTTAACATTGCCAGTATCCATCAGTGATGACTTACCCAGGGTTTTAGCTTCTTATCCTGTAATCTACTCTGACAAAGCATCAAGTTCAAAAGGCCCAAAAGGATCCAAAGAAGGTAGATGGATACCTATAGGAATTAATGATCTAAAAGAAAATAAGCAAGCAGTAGAAACGTATGGCTTACATTCCACATTTGTTAGGCAGATGGTAAAGACATGGGCTTCAAGCATTAAGGCCACACCATATGATGGGCTTTAGTTTCAGCAGTTCTGAATAACAGAAATCCACTGATGTGAAAATGTTATTTCAGGGAAGTAGCAAAAATTTTAGAACAAAAGGAAAAAGCAAAAAGACTTGAAACTTCTCAATGGTGTAGGAGGGCCTTCTGTTTGTGTGTTGCTTTCATTGGTTAATTAATAAAGAAATTGCCTGGCCTGATAGGGCAGAACTTAGGTAGGCAGAGAAGACAGAACTGAATTCTGGGAGGAAGAAAGCAGAGTCAGAGAGCTTCCATGGAGCCACCAGGTCAGACATGCTGAAACTTTCCCAGTAAGCCATGACCTTGTGGTTGTATACAGATTATTAGAAATGGGTTAAAGATGTGAGAGTTAACCAATAAGAGGCTAGAGATAATGGGCCAGGCAGTGATTTAATTAATATCATTTCTGTGTGGTTATTTCTGGTGTAAGCTAGCTATGTGGCTGGGAGAAACATAGGGCTACCCTCCTCCTGCAGCATCCAAGATCAAATTCTTGGTGAAGGTATTTATGCTGACCCACAGGCTCAAGCTCTTCAAGATGAACAAATCTTGTCCCCACACCACAAAGCAGCCTTAAATGCTTCGGACGGGATTCAAGAACCAAGAAAATGAATTGAATCATAAACCATGGTTAAATAGGGCCAGAGATAACACGTTAATGACTTTTACAAAGATTAACTAAGGCTGTACTAATAGGAGTAACAGACCCAGGTGCTAGACTAGTACTTACTGAATCTCTGACTTTTGAAAATGCCAACTTAGAATACAAAAAGATAATTGGGTCATCAATAGTTAGATTAGCACCAATGGATGAATGGATCCTGAATACCATGGACATTGAGACTTTTGACCATAATACTGAATCTTGGGTAGGAGATGGAATTTCCAAAGGTCTGAGGAGACATCAAAATGCTAAATGTTTAAATTGTGGTAGAATAGGACATCTGAGAAGGGATTGTAGACAAGGAATTCCTGGGAATGATATCTCGCCTGGAAACGGCAAGACTCAGACTTCAGGTATATGTAGAAGGTGTGGCAAAGGCTGACATTGGACCAATGAATGTAGATCAACCAAACACAGACAAGGCAACCTGATAACATCAGGAAACTCCTTGAGGGGCCTTCTGCAGGCCTCTAAGTCAAAAGTGGTCCAGTCATTCCCAGTAACTGTAGAGGACATTTCTCACCAGGAAAATTAAAAAATCCAGAGTCTTCTGTAAAAGTAACCATACTGTTCTGGATGATGGAACAAACATGGAGAATGAACCAAAAACTCCAATAGGAAATAGGAAATAGGAAAGGTATATTCTGGCAGACTTCTATAATTGAGCAAAAACCAAACTAAGAATGTGTGTAAATGGCATTGTAATTTTGGGTTTGGTTGACACAGGTGCGGATGTGAGTATCATTATTCCAGAATATTGGCATCCAAATTGGCCTTTTCAAGAGGCAGATTTTCAATTACTAGGAATTGGACCCTATCTCAAGTGAAACAATGCATGAGATAGGTTAAATGCATAGGGCTAAAAAGAGAGAAAGGAAGGCTGAGGTCATATGTGGCTAATATTGCAGCGGATTTATAGGATTGTGACCTGCTACAGCAATGGAATAATCAGATTAACATTCCTACAGTGCCAGAAACTCATATTTCTGGGGAACACGTTATAAGGTACTATACACAAAGGTCACCAGCCATCCAGGCATATAAGAATATGCAATTAGAAAACATTTAGAGGTACCAATGGCCTTACCTTTAAAATGTTTAACTGAGAAACCAATATGGGTTAAATAATGTCCACAAACAGAAGACAAACTTCAGGCTTTAAAACAGCTGGTACAGGAGCAACTATATGCTCACCATATTGAAGAATCAACCAGCCCTTGGAATTCTCCTGTATTTGTTGTGAAAAAAGAAATCTGGTAAATTGAGAATGCTGACAGATCTAAAAGCTGTCAGTAAGGTAATTAAACCTATCGTCCCTCTACAATCTGAAATCCCTCTGCTTTCTCTATTACCAAAAGGATGGCCTCTTACAGTTACTGATTTGAAAGATTGTTTCTTCACTATAACTTTACAAGAAAAAGATAGAGAAAATTTGCTTCCACAGTGCCTACTTATAATAATTCTCAGCCTACTAGGAGATATCAATGAACTACTCTCCCATTAGGAATGCTCATTAGCCACACTCTGTGCCAATACTTTGTAAGTCAGCCATTGGAAATAATACATAAGCAATTTCCTAAGTCTATAATTTATCATTACATGGGTGATATTTTGCTATCTTATTTAAACATAGATATTTTAGAAAGAATGTTTGAATAAGTAAAGAAAGTTTTGCCAAAATGGGGATTACAAATTGCTCCTAAAAAAATACAGAGAGGAGATTCTGTCAATTACCTAGGTTATAAAATAAGTTTGCAGAAAGTTAGGACACAAAAGGCATAAATTAGGAAAGACCAGTTATGGACTCTTAATGACTTTCAAAGATTGTTAGGATATAATCCAGTCTACTACAGGCTGTTGGGATAACACCTGATCTAATAATTCATTTAAACAAAGCATTAGATTGTGATAAAGACTTGAATAGTCCCGGAGAATTTACAGCTGAAACACAAAAGGAACTGGCAATTGTTGAGGAGAAATTACAGGAGGTACATGTGGATAGGGTGAATTCAAATCTTAATTGTATTCTAGTCATGTTGCCTTCCAGAATTTCTCCTATAGAGTTTTTAATGCAAAGAGAAGATATTATCTTAGAATGAATCTTTTTTCCACATTAACCAAGTAAAAAATTAAAAATTTAGGTGGAAAAAGTCTCTGAATTAATTTTAAAAGGTAAACTGAGACTTTGTCAATTAGCAGGCATAGACCCAGCAGAGATTATAGTGCTTTTCACTACTGATGAAATAAAAAAGTTATGGGAAGACAATGAACCATGGCAAAGAGATTGTGCTAATTTTTTATGGAACATTAATAGCAATTATCCTAAAAGCAATAAACTTAACCTGCTAAAGAGGACTTCTTGCATTTTCCCTAAATTATACATGATGCTCCAATAACTTTAGCCTGTACATTTTATACTGATATAAATAGAAATCAGGGAATGCAGAATACAAATCAGAAGAATTAAGTAAGGTGGAATAAATACCTTATAATTCTGTCCAGAAGGCAGAATTATATGCTATTCTCATGGTTCTAGGGGATTTTAAAGAAATTCTCAATATAGTTACTGATTCACAATATGCAGAAAGAGTTGTCTTGCATATTAAAACCACTGAATTTATACCAGACGATACAGAATTGGCTTCATTATACATAGAGGTACTGAAACAATCAGAATAGGCTTTGTCCCAATTATATAACACACATCCAATCCCGTAGGGGTCTGCCAGGTCCTCTAGTACAAGGTAATATAGTAATTGATCCATTATTGATTGAAAGTGTATTGAAGGCCTAAGAATTTTACAAGAAACATCATGTCAATAGCAAACGCTTAAAGAAAGAGTTTTCTATTACATGGTAACAAGCTAAAGAGAATCTAAAGAGATGTCCTACTTGCTCTTTCTATAAACCAATACCACTGCCTGCAGGGAGTAACCCAAAGGGTACTCAAAGGAATGAAATCTGGCAGGTGAATGTGTTCCACTTTGCAGAATTTGGAAAATTAAAATATATACACCACACCATTGACACATATTCAGGTTTTCAGTGAACAACTGTTTTTACATTTATTAGACGTTTTGGTCATCATGGGTACACCTGTACAAATAAAGACAGATAATGATCCAGCATATGTCTCTAAGAAAATGAAACAGTTTTTTTTGCTTATTATAATATTAAGCATATTACAAGTGTACCACACAATCCTACNCCACTGCCTGCAGGGAGTAACCCAAAGGGTACTCAAAGGAATGAAATCTGGCAGGTGAATGTGTTCCACTTTGCAGAATTTGGAAAATTAAAATATATACACCACACCATTGACACATATTCAGGTTTTCAGTGAACAACTGTTTTTACATTTATTAGACGTTTTGGTCATCATGGGTACACCTGTACAAATAAAGACAGATAATGATCCAGCAT
Source organism: Bramus lutescens (assembly GCA_001685075.1). Lineage (NCBI taxonomy): Eukaryota > Metazoa > Chordata > Mammalia > Rodentia > Cricetidae > Bramus > Bramus lutescens. The sequence goes on from LOEQ01005641.1 coordinate 72,798, forward strand.
ATGTCTCTAAGAAAATGAAACAGTTTTTTTTGCTTATTATAATATTAAGCATATTACAAGTGTACCACACAATCCTACATGTCAGGTAGTTGTAGAAAGATCAAATCAAACTATAAAGGATATGTTAAACAAACAGAAATGGTGGAAAATAACCCCAGAAATATATTACATAATGCTATATTGACCTTGAATTTTCTAAACGCTAATGAGAAAGGAACAACAGCAACAGAGAGAGACGTTAGATAATAAAAAAGTCTTCTAAATTAAATCAGCCCATGTATTTCAAATATATGTTGACCTCACAATGGACCCCATAGATGTGATACATTGGGGAAGGGGTTTTGCTCTTATTTCCACAGGAGAAAACTATGGATACCATCAAAATTAACAAAGATTCAGTTTGAAATAAAGAAACCTCTTGAAAATGAGAAATGACGACTTATCCACAATGGTGACAACCATACAGATGGTAAGGAAACCTCAAAAGTGTTGGGGCAGGGTTCTGTTCTTGTCTTTGCAGGAAAATACTCATCTTCAAAAATTCAAGAGACCCTGCATGTTTGGATGCTGACAGAAGGAAAAATAACTATCCAATAAGGATCATCAAGAAAAAGAAATATGCCTTGTAAATACAGATGATAAAAACACACACGTAGACACACATACACACATACACACACATATGAATATATAGAGCTGGCTTTGGAGTTGGACACTGGCTCTGTCCCTCTCTAAATCCAAGCATGTTGATAAAATAAAAATTCAGAGTTTCTGTCTCATATCAGCAGTCATGATATGGGACAAAAATAATTTGGAAAAAAATTTACATTTCTTCATATTTATTTTTGTCTCTATTGTACCTTTCATTGAATATATGTCTGTGTATGTGTATATAAATAAAGTTTACATTTTCCATAACGAACAATTAATTTTTCTGCAGTAATTTTTGACGTTTCCAGGAAGAAGATGGAGCCCCACAACAATAACTCCACTTGGTTGATATGACATCATGATGCTGATAGCACTACTGTAAGACCAGTTTTGGTGTACCAGCTGCTCAAAATGTTTCCAACTTGGTTTGCTGAAATGGTGCATATTTTACAACATTCTAGCCAGAACTCCAAATAGAACCTCAAAAAAAAAACCCTACCAAATACTCAGAGACTATTTGCAATTATACCAGACAGTAATCTTGGAACTTAACCATCATTTTACTTTCACAGGATCCCATAGAAACAACATTGGCCACATGACAGCTGGAAGTAATTCATATTCCCTCTCCCAACAAAATTTGTCCTCAGGGTTAGGGACATCATTTAGGGGTTGATTATAATTGGTATAGGGTTGGGGGTTAGGGAAAATTTTATAGACTCTGGAATCTCTTTGAACAAAAAAAGGGAAATTTGGATGGAATAATAGATTAGTGTGAGTTTACACTAATAATAATAGTGAGTAATTGTTGCGGGAGCTCCTTCCACTCCTTCAGCCAATAGCCGCTGAGATACCAGCC
>LOEQ01005641.1:74316-86486 GCA_001685075.1 Bramus lutescens
ACCCCTTTAATTCCCAACTGGTGTGGGATTGTTTATGACTTACGCCTTCAAGTAATGGAGTGAATACTTCTGATTTATTATAAATATAGGCAATTGCGTTTGTATAGATTCTTTTATATTAATACAAAGTTAAATTATATTGAATATTGTATGAATTCATGTTTCTATCTCTGCTTCAAACATTTTTTATATATTAATATATTGCAATGTACAATTCTACCTCTGATCAAGATACTTAAACATTGTTTACATTTTGAGGTCATTGTCCTCACTTGTTGCACAGTTGTTTATTGTATAGTATTCTAATATAAAGTCTTAGTCTTTAATTTTTTAGGTATTAAGAATTATAGATCAGTAATCATCTATGTTTGTCATACTTATATGTTAAACTAATCAGGTTCTTTAAATACATAGAAATTGTATTCTGCATAGATAGGTATTCTGAAACAACTTCAAAGAACAGTAGAATATGACATTTAAATAATTTAGGGTTCTGTTGAACTGAGACACAATTGTTCCTGGAAGCACAGAAAAGTTCCCGAGAGAATGTTGAACACCAAAGACATTCCACTTAGAGACTGTTTTCTTGGCAAAACTGGCCTTTGGGCAAAGAAATGCCCATGTCTCAACCACTACCAAGGTATATGGTATCTGGAAATGGATAAGCAGGACTGTCAAATCTTGCCAAGACAGGGTAATATAGTTTTGAAAATTTTCCTGCCTCTGAAAATGGTTCAGTTATTCTAGGCCTTAGCCAAAGTTAGTAGCTTCAATGTTGCAAATGAGACTTTGGGTGATTGCCCAACTAGTCAGTTGTCTCTGTCATTTGTTACACATTTTGGAAGTTGCTTGATTGCACTTCTTGCTTACTCAAGTAATATTATTTCTCTTCTTGGATCTTTGATGGGGTTGAAGACTAGATAGTTGCAGTTACTTTCCTCTCATGACTTGGCCAAGTTATTTACTCTACAAGACTTAAACTAGTTAGGATAAGGTAATCATTGAATATATTTGTTTTTATTGTATACAGTTTTGTATTAGGCTTAGAACTCTCTTATTTAAACAAAAGGGGGAGATGCTGTAGGAAGTCTTACAACCAGTAGTTACCCTCCCACCAGGGCATGTCCTCTTATACTACTTATGCCTATGTAGGGCATTCACATGCTCTCTTTTCTGACTGTGGGATTCGGTTTCAGATCTTTTTTCCAGCAGAGGATTCTGATTTGTGACTCTATCCCTAAATAAGTAACCGTTTATTTCTCAATTCTGAGCTAGTGTGGAATTTCTTTTAATCATCCCTCTTCAAATGTAGGGTGAATGACAAGGTGATTTTGCTTTTGTTTGACTTCCAGAATTACTAGTAAACTTCTGTCCTGCTCACACTGTAACTCGCCCAGGAGTGTGCATGATAGCTGTAGGAGTGTGTGACTCTTCTTTTTATAGACATTCAGCCACTGAGGCTGACAACAATGATCCCTTACTGAGGATATAGGTGAGAACATGCTTCTTAGTTTGCACAGAAGGGAAGAAGGGGTGAGAGATGCGCTTGCCAAGCTTTCAATTCTTTGACACAATCCACTGAGCAATACTGGCCATGTGCTCTCAGCTAAGTACAAGGAGAGTAAAAAACTTTTGGGAGCAAAGGGAGACTTGGTTTGTAGCAAAAGTCAGCTAGACACCTGGTGCATGAAGATGATTGGGATAGAAATGTGTAGGTAATTAGACTCCTGTTCAGATGCGGAAGTTTGCCTTTAACTTTCAAATTTCACCTTGTGCTAGCCTGAGTAAAACTCTTGTGAGTAAACTGAAAATGTGTAAAGTTCCCCTCAGTTGAAGAAGGAAATGGAGTAAGAATCACAGCGGTTCACTGAACTTTACCATGGACTGCACATTTCTTGATGAAACATTTTCTTTTCTTTTCTAACCCTTGCTAGCTTCATGCAGAGTGCTTCCTGGCTTTATTGCATTGTAGCTCAGATGCACTTGTTGGTTTTTATGCTCACCCTACATACCCACCACACCTTAAAACTCAGCATTCACTGGGTTATTTTTGTTTTATTTTGTTTGCCTGCTGTTTTTAAAATCGGTCTCACTTTCCCCAGGCTAATCTTACATTGCAACTGAAAATTCAATTTGAATATAACTGCAGGAGTTTACCTACATGATCCACTATGTGAACCACGGCTTTGGTCAGACTGCCTTTTCTTTGCAATGACAATCCCAGATTTTACAGCACTGCTCTGACTCATTTATGATCCATGTATCCTTTACCCCTAAAGGGAAGAACCATGAAAATCTGGCTTTTGCACTCAGTCATTAAAAGTTATAAACACATAGAACATGCAATTAATAAATATTTCTTGAATGAATGAATATTTGCTTGCCTTTGTTTTGTTGGGTTGAGTCTTTTGGCTTTTCATGACATGCAGATTCTTCCTAATCCAACTGTTTTTGCTTTCTCCAGGACCAGTGTGAGATGTATCAAATGTTATCTTATATTCCCCAGCATGTCCAGGGTCCTGAGCATCCATTTCTTTTTGTTAAGTCTAATATATCATTGAATAATTAGTATTTAAACCATTAAAGTCTTTCTCTTGGCAAATTACCAAGATAATAATAAAACCACAAAAATGTCTTTTCTCCTGTGCCTTAATAAAATACAATTAAAATTTAATAAAAGCTCTGAATTTCCATTTATCAAATTCTGAACATCCTGAGGGAGGCAGCAGCAGTGTTACAGCTAGACCAATTAAATAGACAGTTGTGGTTAAACTCTTTAATCCACATAAAGGTGAGCATAATTCCGTGCTTAACATTCCAGAATTGCTCATAGAATTTTGAACAGAATGTTCATTTTTATTCAGTTCTGACTATGTTACAAAGAGTCCTTTCTGATTATGTTTGCTAATCTAATAATAATGCTGTTTCTATCAGGTTTCCTACATTGCCCCCTTTTCTTCTGGATGATTAATAAACTAAAGTCATTATTTTAAACTGTATCTCCCCTCACATAGTTTAACACCATAGTTGCTGCAAAGAAGATATAACAGCAAATAAATAAATAAATGAAAGGAGAAAGGGGAACATATATTGTTAAGTACAAAAAGACTTTTTTTCAAATCTCTAAAATATCCATGAAAGGTTTTTGCAAAATCACACAGATAGTTTTTTTATTAAATGTGAAAAATATATTGTAAAACATCACTGAAGAGCAAATTATCTTTTATTATTCCTTTGAAAATAAACACAATTCAGTCTCTTAAGTTTATTAAAGATTGAAAAGAAAAATCACAGGCTTCTTTGTCAGATATTTTGGAACATTATCTTGTGCCCTGTAGGTTGCTNCTTTTATATATATATATATATATTATATATATATATTTACATAAGTCTGAGTTCTTGCTAGGTTTTTTAAATTCTAAGCTGTATGGATTGCACCTGAAACTGTGCGGGAAAATTTGGGATCGTTCCTTCTCTGTGCATTAGCTGGTGGTTCTGAGGAAAGGCTAAATATACAAGTATGTATGTTGTGTTTTGTTTTGACTAACCACAGGATAGACCTTACCACTGTTTAACAAGACATTTAAAATTCCAACATGAAGGGTAAGTTTCATATTTCAAGCTCAATAAATCCTTGTTACAGCTCCCAAAGGAAACATTTTTCTAGAACTTAGAAGAGCTAGCGAAAATCCAATGTAAATTCCTTTTTATTATTAGTTTGAATGTTTTTATGTCAAGAAAAGACAAAACTGATGACTTTGAAATGTAATCTTTATAGGATTATAAAGAAAATAAAGAGTAGGATTTTAACTATCAAGATCTGTGTATTTGGAGGACGGTTAATATGCACATTTTTAAAAAAATTGTCATTTCTTGTATTCTCATTTCTTAAAAAAGCTATGACTCAATATATCCTTAAAATATCAGTGTGTGGGTCCTTACCATGTAACTTTTCAAAATCATTTTGATTGAAAAATTCTATTATGGGAGTGAAGAGATAGATCATCAGTTTAAAGCATTTGTAAAGGATTGGGGTTTGTTTCCCAGCACCCACAGGATGACCAAAGGCAACCCATAACTCCAGGTCTAAGAGGTCTGAAACCCCCTTCTGATCTCTTTGGCACCAGACATGAATTTGGTCCATATACATACCATCTAGGCACAACACTCATACATATAGAATAAAATCTAATTTTAAAATTTTTAAAATTCAGAAAGTTTTATTTTTAATAAGTGAATACACTACTTAGGATATATAATTGGCATGAATACACAGGAGGAAACTGTGAAGATTATTTTGAAACTAATTAAAGCATTGTCATTTGTTTAATAGCCAATAAAGTAATTAAAACTGCTTCACTTGCTTTTATTTTTTAAATATGCTATTGAAACTTTTAATGTTAATTCCAGGAAAGGAAAATACTGTGACACATATTTTGCTCCCATTCCATCTGACTAAAATTATGTTAGAGCTAGTTCAATTCTCCCAAATAAATAGAACCAACAACAGCTTTAATCTCTTTCAGCATTTGCTTTTAGTCATTAGTTCTCAATTCTTTATTTATGTATATAAGTATTTATATATATATATGTGTATATACATATATATGTAATACCTTAGTATTTTCACTTATCAGTCAAACTAAATACTAAATTATATGCACATCTGAGTCAATTTATTCATTTTCTTGTGATAACTGAATTAGAGAAAAAATACTGAACCATCTGCAGCCTCAGAATTATTTTAAAGAATACTCTTGTATATTGAAATACTCTTTACAATGCACTTCAAAATATGGCTAATCACTTTCTTTCAATTTTTATGTGATATAATGTCAAGACTAGACAGGTTTTTTTGTTGTTTGCTGTTTAAAGGCTGTACATAATTTGCAATTTTCCCACTGCAATATTTTACTGCAGCCTGATTTCTCTTAATATTCACTAGTCAGCTCTGAGAGTAAGTTAAAAACTGGGTGTCTGCATGCACAAAAAGAATCAGAATGGGATGAATGACAGGCTGTGATGACGAATAAGTACCAAACATGGGGTGACGTGGGAGCAGGGGGACGGATGACCTAGAAAATCACAGACGCTGAACATTTATGATGTATTATTGGATGTAGCCATTTAATAAAGTTTATCTGAGCATTTTCATTAACAATTCTTAATAAATATGTGAGTTTCCAGGAAGAGAACTCAATTCTGACTGCCACAGAATTTAAAGAAAAATATTTCAAACACATATAATGCCTTGTTTTTTCATTTTGAGCTCATTGAGTATCTCGTGCAGCTTTTTGAGGTCCTTACAAATTCATTAGGACCTTGCTCCATGGAGAGCTTTTTAGTAGGGAAAGCAGCACTGAATAAGGCTGATGTCCCTATTAGACACCTTCCGATACTTTGTTCTCCTTGGCTCAATTCGGGGGAGGGGGGAGTGGAATTCTCTTATCTAGGACAATCTACTACTAAAACCAGCCTATAGAAATTTGGGCCTCTCAAAGTTGTGCCTAGGATTTCATCAGTACCATCAATCCTATCTTTTCCTTAGTCAACAGTCAATAGTCAGATGGGGTGGCACGCCAAAGACCTCTCTTTTATCAGACTAGTCCATCAGAATAGTTTACAATCCAGTCTATTTCAAGGCCAAGGCTCGACTTCACCTGGTCTCAGCTTCACTTCATTTCTCTTCCCTTTCCTGCTGATCTCAAGGCCCTCTCCTGCTACATGGGCATAACTGAAGAGTGTCTGTTAGGGAAACTAATATATTGCATTAGATTGACTCATATAAATAAGGATGGAAAAAATATTTTGAAAAGTGGGTCTACTTTTAACTTAATAATACCTATGCCAGGTACTGGGTGAAAGATACAAGAAGCCATGAATGTTTTTCAGAAATCCTTATCAATATTGCACTGTTATTATTTCCAATTCATAGACACAAAAAAAAGAATTTCTGAGTGAGTTAGTAATTTTTCCAAAGTTCTTAGCAAATTGAAAGACTCGGGCTTTTTTTTTTTTAACCCAGAAGCTATTGTTCTAAGCATATTCCTACAAAATTAGTCATGAAATGAGTCATTCCAGAAGGGAGATTTACAGACAGAGAAGATAACTCTGCCTGCTGAAAGATTGGAGTGCTGTGAGTTACAACCCCAGAACACACACAAAATGGAAATGGAGGCGGGTAACTGCGTGTGCATGGAGATAGGGTAGATTTCTGAAACTCATTTGCTTGTCAGTCTAACTATATGAATGAGCTTATATTCAGTACAGACCTACTCTCAAAAAATGAAGGAGAAGAGTGACCAAGGAATGACCAAGGAAACGATACCTAACATCTGCTTTTGGTTACAAATATATACTTGTACATACATACACACACACACACACACACACACACACAAATACACATTCACACACACAAACACATATATACACACATACACACAATATGCACATAAAGGCTTACAAACACATATATATTCACATACAGGCATGTGTACACACACACACTGAATTCTTACAAAATTATGATTAGGGAAAATTGGACTTGAGTTATACGAAAATTTTTTGAACAGTCATTGTAACATTCCCATAATCATAGTGTTTTAAAAATAATGTCTCTCTTTAAGTCAAATAACTCATGTTAAAGACTTCTTATTATAGGTAACATTTTCTAAAAGGAAGCCCCTGGAGATGATAAACTGAATGGGAGACCTATTGGACACTCAGAGTGGAAGAGGTGGAGTACAAGGGGGAAAACCGGTACCTCTATGGAGGAAAATCACATACCTAAGAACTGTGCAATGACGTCCGTTTTTAAGGAGGAGGAACATTTGGAAATGTTTTACAACAGAATGAGTCTTGGCGATAAATGGAACAAGGCAATCTTTAAATAAGTTAGCCTTTGTAGACTGACACCTCCAGTTCTTTGAGGTACTTGGCGCAGTCAAAACCATAGAGAGGACATGAAAAGGGAGTTGGAGAGCAGGATACTGGAGATGGGAAGAAGGTTTGTAATGGGGACAAATTTCAGTTGGGAAAACAACATATGTTCTGCACACAGATGGTGGAGCTGGTAGTACAGTCTCCTGAACATACCTAATGTTCCGGAATGTACATTTTAACTTTTAATATAGTATCTTTCGCATAGGGATGTTTACTACAATAAAAGATGTTAAATGCCAAAATAAATTAATATCTTGATATTTATTTGAAAAGAACCTGTGATACTTTCACATTTTCTTTAATACTTTTTAGTTTTTGTAATGGCATAAGAAATATATCAGGAATTTAAGAACAAGATGTTCAATAAAAAAACTCAGGAAACCAAGGTTTGTTTCATTTGTTTCCATAGAGAAATGTGGAGTTATTTTATATTTTTGCTCTTATATATGTGTACTCTATTTACATCATTTCCCACCTCCTTGTGTTCCCTCCATGTCTCCTCTCCCTTTCAAATTCGTGGAATTTTTTCTTTATTATTTTCATACACACATATAAATAATTATATATTCAACCTGTTTAACCCACTGAGTCAATTTAGTGTTGAATATATATATATATGTATGTATATGGAGAGAGAGTATTGAATATGTACATATATGTGAAACATATATATGTTATATATGTTATATATATATATAATTCATAGTGCTGAGTCCATTTAGTCTTGCTTGCATTCATGTTTTACATGATGACCATTTGGTATTAGATAACCAATTAGGGGACATCATAATAGCAGAGTAATTCTCTCTCTCAGCAGTCATGTATTGATTGAAACATTCCATCTAGGCATGAGAGCTTGTAAGATTTCCCCCATCACATTGGTATGTGCCAGGGCCCACAGATATAAGTCTGTTTCACCTTGACTAATGGTCAGAGAAGTTCAGCTTATTCTTGTTCTTTCAAAGTTGGTGACAACAGGTGTGGCTACAAACAAGAGATTCTGACCTAGAATGTGGTTAATTAGTATTTTGAGTATAGAGGTGGCTCAACTTCACTTTGACTAAAGGTCAGAGAATTCGAGTCTATTTTAAAAGAAGAATGGTAGGAGGTTCCAGGGAGAAGTTTGGTCTATTCCTCTATAATTTTAATGAAGTCTGTTGCCTCCTCACTCCCCTTTTGGAGTGAAATATATAAGCATGTGGAAAACAAATGTGTGGTTCACTACAGGTATGTATATTGTTGGTGTTGGTGTTCACATCTTGTATAGAAAACCATATATCTGAGAGGTCCTAAAAGTAGCTTCCCTGTTATATATAGAAGATACCACTTCATAGTTCAGTGATTCTGGCTCATAAAGTCCTTCCACAGCCTCTTTCATGATGTTCCCTTATCCATAGGAACAACAGTTGCGTTGTAGATTTATTGACTGGGGCTGGACACATCTTGGTCAGTTATTCTCTACATTTTGACTAGTTGGCACTTCCTGCAATGGGCTCTGTGCACTGGTGAAAGAAACCTCTTTGAGGAGGGGTGAGTGCTACACTTTTTTCTGGGTATAAGAAGAAGTTTAAAGAATGCAGTTAGAGATTTCATTAATTTCGGAAACTGGCAGTAGTAGGTTTTCCTCTAGGTTCAAAGGCCTCTCCAGCCACAGGAATTTAGTGAGGTTTAGTACCAGGCATAAATTCCCTGTTATTGAGAGTCCCACAAGTGCAAAAGGAAAGCCATTGGTTAACAGTAAGCTATAAATGTCACTATGGTACTTTGAGCAATTATCTTACCTTGATAATCATTGCTATGGTTCATAGATGTCACATCTGAGTAGGACGATTGATTAACTTTCTCTATTTGTCAGATTCCAAAGCGCCTTCTGGTACTATGTAAAAGATAGGAATTTAATGGAACTGCCATATCTTTTATTCTTCAAAACTTTCTGTTCACTGTTCCAGAAATCGATAGATTCAAACATTGACAAAAGTACCCAAGTATCGTGTGTCCTGTGTCCCTGGATGAAGCCTCCACACTGAAGTCTGTCTACACTTTCTTTCTAACTACAACTCATGGTAGATAATACACAGGTTCTTTTCCTTGGAACTGTTTGTTTGCTTTTCCAGCAGGCCTTCCTTATCAAAGTCAAAGTCACTGAACTACAATCATCAGGCATGTTTTGGCTTTCATATTATTTTTAAATTTTTCTTATTTTTAAGGATTATAACATAGTTACATCATTTTCCTCTTCCATTTCCTCCTTATAAACCCTACTGTATACTTCTCCTTTATCCCTTGCCTATTTGTGGCCTATTTTTGCATTAATTGTGTCACACACGCACACACACACATAAAACCTACTCAATCTGTATGTTAATTATACATTTGTTTTCAGAATCGACCATTTGCTATTAAATAACCAACTAGGTTTAATGGTTGTAAAGCATATACCAATTGTTCAGTACAAGGTAATGGTTCTGGTTGTTTAATAACCTAAACTTCTTAACACTTCAGCTATTATTTTACTCAATTTTTAATGTGTAGTATTTGCTTATTATTTTGTAATTTTTTACTTATTTTACATACCAACCACAGTTTCCTCTTCTTCTCCTGCTCCTTTTCTCCACCTACCTTTTAACCCACTATCCACTCCTCCTCCATCTTCACTTAGATAGAGTAAGGGAATCAGCAAAGCATGGCACATGAAGCTGAGGAAGGACCAAGCTCCTTCCCCCTGCATCAAGGCTTAACAAGGCATCCCACCACAGGAAACAGTTTCCAAGGAGCCAACTCATGCATCCGGAACAAGTCCTGGTCCCACTGCTAGGGGCCCCACAAAAGACTAAGCTACATAAATGTCACCCAGATGCAAAGGGCCTAGGCCAGTCTCATGCTGGCTCTCTAGCTGTTTTTTCCAGAGTCCATGAGCTCTGACAAGCTCAGGTCAGCTGTCTCTGCATGTTTTCCCATCATGATCTCGACCCACCCTCTTGCCTTCCACCCTTTCTTCGACTGGACTTCCAGAGTTCATCCTAGTGCTTGGCTGTGAATCTCTGCATCTGCTTCCATCAAATACTAGATAAAGACTATGATTACAAATAGGACAGTCACCAATCTGATAACACGGAAAGGCCAATTCAGGCACCCTCTGCACTCTTGCTGGGAGTCTTATCTGGACTCATTCTTGTGGGTTCCAAGAAGTCTCCCTGGCAGCTGGTTTCTCCCTAACCCCACAATGGACCCCTCTATCAAGATATCTCCCCATCACTCTCCTGCTCCATCCCACCCACAATTTGATCATCCTGATCCCTCATGTTCTCATTCATCTACCACTTCCCCTCTACTCCCATACCCACCCCCAGTTAACCCAGGACATCCCATCTACTTTCTCCTCCCAGGGTGACTCATGCTTCCCTCTTAGGGTCCTCTTTGACAGTCTTTGTTGGAGAGAATGTGAAGTAAGGGTCTTCCACTGCTGGTAGAAATGCAAACTTGTACAGACACGTTGGAAATCAGTATGGTTTCTCAGAAAATTGGGAATCAATCTACCTAAAGGCCTAACAATACCACTCTGGGGCATATATCCAAAGGATGTTCAATCATACTACAAAGACATTTGCTCAACTATGTTCATAGCAGCACTATTCATAGTAGCAAGAACCTGGAAACAACCTAGATGACACTCACCCAAAGAATACGTAAAGGAAATGTGATACATTTACATACGGAGTATTACTCAGTGGAAAAAGTAATGGCATCATGAAATTTGAAGGCAAAGGGATAAAACTAGAAAAAAATATCACCCTGAGTAAGGTAACCCACACCCAGAAAGACAAATGTGGTATGTACTCACTCATAAGTGGACATTAGATATAAAGCAAATGATAACCAGGCTGCAATCCTCAGCCCCAGAGATTTTAAGTATCAAGGAGGACCCTAAGAGAGACGTGCATGGATGCCCACTGGAAGGAGAAATAGATAAGATCTCCTGAATAAATTAGGAGTGATGGGGTGTGAAGAACATGTGGGAATGGTATGGTTGAGTTGAGGAAGGAACAGAAAGGGAGAACAGGAAAGAGAGAGGTTGATAGAGGGAGCCATTATAGAGCAGATAGAGCACCAGAGCTCTGGAGTTCCATCAGAAGTGAGGGCAAGTTCTAGTTGCCTTGCTGATGCTGAGATGGGAGAGGAAAGGGCCCAAGATGTGCCCTGGGGTTCAATTAGGGTCTTGAGCTTGGGAGAGTCCAGCTGAGAGGACTGGCACTCACCTGATTTTCCATCTGGTGTGGTTTGGGCCTTTGTAGTCTTTTGGGATTACAGGAGAGGGCTGGCCATGGGGAGGCTGGCCATGGGGTTGGACAGTGAAGTGGGTCTTGCTGGGTTGCAGCGGTTGGGGAGCAGTCTGGAGGCAGGTCTCTCACCTGTCTACAGACTGCTTTATTTTACTAGATTTAAATACCTAACATTTGAATAATTTGTTAATGTTAGCTACTGTAAATATCACCCATTCATTTTCAATATTGGTTTTTAAAATATTTGCATGAAGATCTACATAGAAGTGCTGTTTTGCTAGTAGCCTTAATAGTGATTTCAGTATCTGACTTTTGGGTATATTGCCATGAATGCCAATAAAAAGATTGTAAAAGTTGGAGGAACAGTGAGTTTGCCATGCGATTGTGTCTACCAGGAATGTCAGAAGCTGCGCACATAGTCTCCACAACACAACTGCCTAAATGAGAGTTGAACAAGGACAGTAATTATAAACATGCAAAAATGGAAGAAGAAGGCCCAGGATGTCTCAACCCTATACAGAAAAATCTACAGGAGACTAAGGAATATAGTGATTAGAAGAAATAGTCTAAAATGTATTAAGTACATAATGAATAAAGATTAAAGTTAAATAACTGGATTTAATGATATTCAAGCAGAAAATCAAGTAATTTGATTCTATCCAAAACAATGTCTCCAACAGCATTACGCTCTCAAGTATCCAATTAATGGCATTGCAAGGAAGGGGCCACCTTGAAACTATATGAGTCTCACTGAATACATTTACTACTTAGATGTATAATAACAGTAAGCTTGATGTTTTGAATTAGTTATAAAATTTCTCCTCAGTTTACTTGTAAGAATACTTCAAAGTTTAAACTAGAGTCAGAAATAAATTGCCAGGAATATCTACTATGAGAACAGAAGAAAACTTAAGCTTCAACATATTTAAAACTCTTACCCTGCCA
>LOEQ01005642.1:11642-39366 GCA_001685075.1 Bramus lutescens
TTATTCCTGACCCCGAGTGGGCACACAAATGTCCAGGCCCAGAAATGCACCATATCCGGAGTTTGCACCAGCAGCAGGGCCCAGGAAGCCACGTTTTAAAATGGTGCGGCTTTTTTTTCTGCCGCTATTGCTGAATCAGGAAATCTCTCTACAGCACACCCTAGCAAATAGTAAAAAGCTGTGTTAAACTCTCTTTCCCTTATTTTTAAGCCCTCTCAGGTTTTTAAGTGGATTTAGTTACCACGTTAGGTGCCAAATGTAGTGATGAGGCGAGCAGGCCTGCTTTTCATCCTGCCCAGCTCCTGCATGGCTATCTTAACACCTGAAATAACAACACACAACTGTATTCATTTAAAGACTGCCTGGCCCATTATCTCCAGTCCCTTATTGGCTAACTATCACATATTGATCTAACCCATTTCTAATATCTGTATTGCCACTTGGCTGTGGCTTACCGGCATGAGTCTAACCAGCGTCCATCTTTCTTCCTCCCAGAATTCTGTTCTATCTACTCCACCCACCTAAGGGCTGGCCTCTCAAAAGGCCAAGGCAGTTACTTTATTAACCAATGAAAGTAACACATAGACAGATGACCCTCTTACATCACTATAATCACAACATGCTGATATTAAAATACCTGACTTTGATAATTTGTCAAAAAATAAAAAAACAATGAAATATTATTGTAATCTTGTACTCTAATTTCTATAATAGTCTCTGGATTTTATAGTGGGTAATACAGTCCCATAGTGGGAATGAAACGTCAGCATTTATGTTCTCCACACTTTAATCAGTTTTGAATTTCTGCCTTGATACCCACCCAGTGCTAAAGGACACTTCTTTGACTATGACCAGCATCAGTCTATGGGCATAAAAGAACTTGAAAAGTATTATAACCACACACACATTTAGCAAAATATCAAGATAGAACCCCCTCCATAGAAAAACACACCATAGTACAAGAACTCTCTAGCCACAGTGTTTTGAGCAGATTTATTATACCAGGAATGTATTATCTCACATGGGGGGGGGCTCTGATCTGGTCAGGAAAGAGTTGACTGTCCCCAGATATGTGAGCATTTCTTGGTTGGCCGTCATATTATATCTCACAGCATTTACAGCTAGGCATGATCTTTGGTGACTTTTTTTTTTTAACCCAAATACTTGCCAAGTACCTTCTAGCATTATAGATGCTTGTCAGTATGGAGGAAGCTTCCAGCTTAGTTTCATTTTGATTTCTCTATATCCTGTATCCAAAGTGTATTTTGTTTTTCACAATAGGGTACATCAATTTCTTAATTCATCCTCTCTCTACTAAGTGCTTACAAAATGTATCTTTTAACTCTGGAGGGCCTTCCCTTCTTGTCCTCTCACTTTCTCAATACATGATAGCTATATTCTTACTTCATTTCTTTTTTAAATGCGCTGGGAAATGCTGGGAATAGTCTAGAAATCTGAGCGGAATATTTGCCCAGTACATAGACACTGTTGAGCTGTAGATTATTACATAAGATAGCAGAATGTTTCTGAATCCGAAATGCATGTGGCGAGATTTTCAAATGCTATGTAGAGCCATTTTCTTTATGATCATGCCATAATGTGAGAGATATAGATGGGATATCTGCCTAGATGTTATTGCAAAGTTTAAAAGTTACTTAAACATGACAGTTAAATTCTTTGAACATTGTTTATTTGTGTTGTGTTATGATTGTATTTCAATTTTCCTTTTAATATTTTATTGTAAATTCAAAGACTAATCAATAATCATTCAGGATTGAGAAGACAAAATTATAAGCCTCGTCCCGTCTTGCACCATGGATGCTATATAAAGGAAAACAACAAGGTGTATTGCCAAAAATAATTCCTTTTCTGCCATCATCATCTTTTATCTTGAGTCATTCCCTGCTCATTGAGTTAAACAAGAGCAAGAAGAAGTATTATGGACATGTTTGCTTGTTTCATTTGAAAAATTCAATAAAATCTGCAAGGTAAAGCCAGACAACTACGATTGCTTCATTTTGGTAACACACCAAACTCACGATGTGGCCCCCAGAAGTCAGAAAGCTACCCAGGTTTAACTGAGAGTCAATGCAGCACACATCAAGACTTTACTCTAGATGTTGGAGGCTCAGTTGTTCAATTCTTATAGCAGTTATTAAGAAAAGAATCATTAAAAGGCTGGGTTATTAAATGTGTCAGTAATGTAAAATTGAAATTTATTGTGAAGAAAACAAGCTGTAGGACAAAACACTTATGTAATAAATGATTTTTAAAGCACATAAGTTGATTAGTTCCCTTTAATGAAGTGACATACTCTTATTGGGAAAAAAAAAAGGAAGGAGTATCAGTGTGTTTAAAACCAGTAAGATTTCTTCATAACTAATAGACACCCCCGGTGAAGAAATTCCATGGTGCAATTTTGCAAAGAATTCCAGTTCTGGAAGGCAACCTGCATTAGGACTGATGTTTAAGAACAGCTTGAATTTTATAGGCAACGGGTGGCAGAGTTCCTTTAATAAGGCTCATCTTGCTGTTCCCACGGATGGTGCCTCCTGCGATGCTTTACAACTGCTCTGCACCACATGGCTATGCTTTTAATCCAGCCATTATAGCTCTGAGCTTTTAAAGTACAGGAAACACACAGCTTCTTACTAGAAAATAGAATAGAAGTAAATATTTTAAGTCGAATTCTGTTATGTCTATGTTCTCTGTGTAATTATGTCTAATTGGTCAGTATGTGCACAAAACCCTTGCTTCTAATAAGAGTCTTTTGAAAGCATGTATTTCTGGATTGCATTTTATGTTTTGCTTTACCAACACCAATGGTGTGTGTTTTCAAAAGCATGAACATCTCTGATTTGGCCTGTTAGAAAACTGTAAGGAATTTTGAATCAAACAAGTAGAAAATAAATTTTTTCATCAGGAAGGAAAATTGAAGGAAGGAGATGATGTAGTTGACCAAGATAGAGAGCAATTGATCCTGCCTTGGTATTATAAGCCAATTAATATCTCCAACACAAATGTTAATTCAGTAGTTTCAGTATTTATGCAGTTTTAAGATGCAAAAAATAAAATGTACTTGCTTGATTCATGTTGTAACAATGATCGGTTCACAATTTTTCATTCATGCAACAAACATGTGAAAAATAATGATCAATTTTTTCTCTAAGCAGTCAGATCAATACAAATCGAACCTAAATTAAGGCATGCATTCCAGGTGGTTTATGACTATAATTGAAGCACTTTTCAGGAGGAAGTGGGAGGATCAGGAATTTGAGGCCAGTTTCAGCTGCTTAATGAGTTCAAGGTTACTTGGGTTACCTACATAGCATGTCTCAAAAACAGCAGCTCCCGAGACAATGAGATATTATCTTGCAAATCAAAAGTCATTATTTATTTTTTAAAAGCAAATGCTGGCAAAATGTAAAGAAAAACAAATTCTCATATACAATTGGAAAGAATGTTAATTTTTACAATTACAAATGGAAAAACGGCATGGAAGCTCCTCCCCAAATTAAGTGCAAAGTCATTATACTTAGTGAAATAAATCAACATCAGAAAACAAATATTGCCTGTTTCATCTCATCTCTGGAACCTGAAAAGGAAATATTTGACTCCAGTAGACAACACTGTGATCACCAGAAAATTTGATGTTTATACTGAATGAATGAATGTCCATGTCACAAAAATCCATTTATACATAATATATTATTTCTGAAAATTATCAGAGCTTGAGACATGGCTCAGTGGCTAAGAGAAGATTCGCTGTTCCTGTAGATAGCCCAAGTTTAACTCAGATGGCAGCTAACAACCACCTGTTACTCTACTTCCATGGGGAAAAAAAATACAAAAACCACCAAATGCCCTCTTCTGGCCTTTACAGAACTGCATGGACATAGTGCACAGACAGACATGTAGGCAAAATCCCAATACACATAAAACAGAAAAGGGGAGGAGAACTTGAGGGAATGGGATTTTCAAGATGGGGGAAGGGCAGAGACAGAGAGCAATGAAATAGATATCTTGATTGAGGGAGCCATTATGGGGTTAGCAAGAAACCTGGCACTAGAGAAATCTGACTACAGGGCATTTCCAGTTAGGACACCCTCTACACTATTGCTTTGGGTTTTAGCTGGGGTCATCCTGTGAAATCCTGGGAATTTCTCTAGTGCCAGGAGAACTAGATTGATGGCTATCTTAAATGTTACCATAGAACCTTCATCCAGAAACTGATGGAAGCAGAGGCAGAGATCCACAACAGACCACTAGGCGGAGCTCCCAAAGTCCAGTTGAAGAGTGGGAGGAGAGAGACTACAAAGAGACCATGATGGGGACACCCACTGAAACAGTTACCTGAGCTAATGACAGTTCACCAACTCTGGCCAGACAATGAAGGAAGCAGCACAGGACCAAACTAAGCCCTCTGAATGTGGGTGACTGAGGGGCCACTGGCAATGAGACCGGGACTTCTGCCTACTGCTTGTACTGGCTTTTTGGAACCCATTCTTTTTGGAGGTATACCTTGCTCAGCCTAGACATAATGGGAAGAGCCTTGGTCCTGCCTCAAAGCAGTGTGCTAGATTTTGTTGACTCCTCATGGGAAGCCTTTCCTCTGAGGAGTAGGTAGGGGCGGGATGCTGAGGAAGGTGGAGGGAACTGGAGGAAGGGAGAGAGTGGGAACTGTGATTTGTATGTAAAGTGAGAAAATATAGGGTTTTTTTTTGAAAAAAATAAACTTAGAAAAAGCAACAAAACGGATAAATAAAAAGAAATAAATACATATTCTAAAATGAATCAACCAATTAATTAAAGCACAAATAAAGCATTAGCCACTTTGAATTGTCTTGCAGGATATATTCTATTTTGAGTAATGGAGAGCCTATAGTGCACCACATGTCACCCAAAGGGATCATTTCTTTAAGAAAATAACCTTGTTTATTTCAATTCCTTGTTTTCGGTCCTCATCAACNCCCCGCAAAAAAAAATAAGTGTCTTTTTAGAAATAAATTTTTTCACTTATTATTTCTCCTTTCTCCCATGTTCTTCCAATTTGCTTGTTTCATTCCTTATTAGCACTCATTAAGACCTCATCATATTTGATAGTAAGTTCAGCACTAATCTTTTTAGTAGCTTGAGTGTTCGGTACCATAGTCTTTTTCATGTATTGTAGTCAGTTGGCATAACTGTTTCTTAGTGTGCACTACACATAACATTTAATTATTTTATTATTTCTGCATGTCCTTTCATTTTAAACAAGCCAATTTATTTCAGGATCTTTTACTAAAACTGGAGAAGTTAATATTTAAAAACTTGTTTTTAAGAAATGTTGACACTATTTAATTCTTACCTTATATGAAATATAGTATATTAAACACATTACTCCAAACAGCAATTTTTAGAAAAAAAAATTTTTTGCCAAATTACCAAGTGTTAATTTTAGTAATTTGAGCAAAATTTGAGTAATAACTATTTTTATTATTCGTATTGTTAATATGATAAATAATTTGATTTTAAAACTTACAAATTTATACATAACTATATAGACTTTTGTTTGGTTGAAGAAAACAGACAGAATCGTAAGGAAACTGCACACCTAAAGAAATTGTAACCTTGGATCACTATGAGCAATATTACTTGCTTGGTTTTACTTCAGTTTAATGAAGAAAAGGATGAAACAATGTGCTCTCCACACTCTATTTTCTATTTGGCGCAGGTCAGTTTGGGAACTGTTGACTTCCAGCTGAGAATCTCATCAGAAGTTAGTTTCATATGGAATGCACAAACAGGATATGTATTAAATTGAAATCTATTAAATTAAATTGTTCTAGGAGCAGCAAATTCTAGTTGAGTATGTGTGTGCACATGCATGTGTATGTGCATGAATGCGTGTGTGTGTGTGTGTGTGTGTGTGATTTTACATTCTTATTTACTATGATAAGCTTTTGCCGGCTCTTTACCTTCTCATGAATAGCTCTGCTGTCTATTTATGCATCATATCTATTCCATTATTTTCCCCCTTGCCTCCCATTTCCATTCCCTGAACTTTTTTCTCCTTCTCACAAATGATTCATGCACACAAGCACATGCACACACGCACACACACATTTAAATCTAGAGAATCTAGAGTCTGTATAGGACAGAACCATTCCACAGTTTTTTTCACATTTAACTTAGTTTACCATACTGATCCCCAGTTGCAACCATTTCCTGCAAGTGTATCAGATTTGTTTTAAACAAAATCCCTAATTTTAAACATCTTCTCAGATAGGGCTGGGTTTCTGTGCCCACTTCCCTTTTCCATGCTGGAAGTTTCTCTGGTTTAAACTTGTGTGGGAAATCTTTGTCTTTGTGAATTCAGAAGGAAATAGGGAAATGATAGTGGCTGTGAGAGAAGAATTCGTTTTCTCCAACTCAACTGAGTGGCACTGGGTATATAAACCATAGTGCAGGGCAGGCCCCAAGCTCAGAGGTAGTTGGCCAAAATAAATTGCACTCCATATTTGTTGCTGTTTTATTTGTATTCATGTTTATTTTGTTTTCTTTCTCTTTTAATAAGAAAATGAATGTGAAGTGCAATATGTAATATTAGGGGAAATCTAGGAGTAGTTGGAGGAAGGAAAATAATATATGATCCAAATACATTGTATAAAATTATCAAGAAATAAAAAAATAATTTCTTAAATCCTTAATTTCAAAAGCCACAGTAAAGGCAGCCAGGTTTTATTGTTTCTACTAGAGGACAGTTAGTCCTGAAGCCTTAATATTATTTTACACTTTTTTACATAATAGTGAAAGCTGAAGTCCTGAAGACATCCAAATGCATTTGACCAATTTACACAGTAGCAGGAGTATGAGAGTCCTTCAAGTCATTACTGACCTCAGTTATTCAGGAAACAGTAAAAACCATAAAAATTAATGATGGAAATGGGGTAAGTTCAGATAGCATTTATATAAATATATAAATAAATATACTCACTATATATTACATCAGGATAAGGGCTTTATAATCATAGTATGCAATTTTAAAAATAAAAATAGGAATACTGATTGTCTTCTATTTTTATGAGAATTCAAATTGAGGGGATATCAAAAAAATGGTGGTAATTTACAGATTGATTCATTTTTAATAAGGGATGAGTAAAACATTAAGATTTTATTAAAGCAGAAACTAATTAACATAGAGGACACAAGTCAAACATCTGTGAATCATTGTGATCAAAGTAGAGACTTCGTTTTAATATAGTAACTGTCTTTTAAAAAATTTAGAACCACTAAACAATTTCATATGTGGTATACAAGGATAAATCTTTTGTCAACCAACAAAATTCTATAGTGTGTGCAAGTCAGAATTAGAGTAGATCCTTAAAAATAGTCTTTATTCTTCTTTAGTGTGTGTGTGTATGCAGTGTGCATATGCATTATCAGGTAAAGCTTTCCAGAGTCAGTTTTCTCCCTCCATCATGTGGGTTTTAGGATTCACTGGGGTCACCATGCTTGGCAGGAAGCACCTTAAGCTGGTGGGCCAACAGAAATCAAAAATTTTATATATCATGATTTCTCAGACTTTGGAAAGATGAAGAACTGACAAATATCCCTTTACTCTTTTATCCTTTGACCTCCCTTATTCGATATTTATTTTAAGATTTTTTTCAACTTTAACAGATTTATCTCAACATCTGGTACCTAAAAGGTTTTCTGTTTTTGTTTTGTTTTGTTTTTAAATCACTCCAAAGACTGTTTAGTTCCAGTTAATTGTTGGTACTAATTTAGTCTAGGTAATTGCTAGTTCTGTGCTTGGTTATGTTTCTGTCATTGTTAGATATTGTCAAAAGTTAAGACTTGGTCATTCTGTAACCTGTTCAAAACCTCTCAGGTGGTAGAACTGACGGGTTGGGAATCTTTTCTCCACTGAAGCATTATTTGCATTCATGCTCATTAGTTTCTGCACCATATTGCAAATTCCTGAAACAATTTTTCACATAATTTTTCCTATTTTCTTTTATGGTTTCACATTATGATCTGCATCATTTAAACTGAGCATAAATAAAGCAACTGTTCTGAACAGAGCAGACAAAGGAAGCAGTTGCCTAGCAACAGAAATCACAGAACAGATCCTGAACTCCTACTCAGATAGAAGCTTCATACCCCCGCTCAGCGGTGAAAGCATTTTGAGTATCCATCCTCTCTGTGCATGCCCCTCACATGGGGAACAAAGTCAGCGTTAGATCCTGATATTAAATGGAATTGGAGATTAATGGGCTGCACTAGAATTTGCATCAGCTCTTTGAGACTCATGAATTCCTGTATTGACAAAAATAAGTTCGATGTCTGACATGTTGTGCTTTTGTTTTAGAGCCGAGTGACTATGTACCTGAGACTTATTCTGCTTGCACTCAGGGTAGCCATATGGGTTGAGCTACCGATTAAAATGCATCTGAATCTGTGAACAAATCCAAAGCAAGCACTGGGACATCCTAGAGACCACGGCAGCTTGATTTTCCATACCAGGGATGCTGTTGCTATAGTGCTGGGGACTTTGTAAGGTTTGTGAACCAATGCAAACCACAACTAATTTAGATTTTTAACTCATATCATAATTCCTGTGTGAGAGCATAGGAATATTTATAAATGATGTCAAATAGACTTTTTTTCTTGTGTCTTCTGGGTATGATCTCAATTTTTTCAAAGCATAGTATAAAATCACCAATATACACTAAATTATTTTAAAATTTTTATGCATGCTGTGTATATATATAATCAATTCAATCATACTCTTTTATTCTCATATGATAGTTTAATTCATCTTTGCAATAGTTCCTGCATTTCAAGTTTTTACTTAGTAGTACTTTTCAGAGCTTGAGGAGCCAGTTATTTTTTATTGACAAGTCAAGTCTTACCATTGTTTCAAATCAATAGGATAGCTCAGGTATATATTCTGAGAACACAGACTAGATCAGGTGCAACGCCATTCTGAAAGAAGACATTAAATCTAACACAAGCCAAGTACCGTCATGAGTGGAACTGCATAGAAATCTATCATCACACAGTAGCATAAATCACTGTAAGTGGAGAGTTTGCAATACCACAAGGAAATACAAGATGAGTAAAAGTGTGCCATTATGTTCATGGAGAGGAAAAAAGGGATAGATGTGATGTGGATACAGGTTGCAAACAAAGACCACTGACCAATGTAGGAAGCTTCACCATAATGCCCACTGGGTATTGTCTATACAAATCTGCAGAATAGTAAATGAATTTACCACCGAAAACACGTTCTGTGTCTCCATGCATTGCATTCTAGGAACTGGGATCAAGTCAATTAACCAATTAACCTACGAATCTCAGTCGTTCTGGAGGGCAATCATTTTAACGGAAATGAATACATAGAGCATGGGAAAAAGAAAAAGAAAAAAAAACAGAACAGATATGCCCACAAGGTACAATACCCAGAAAAAGTAAATGCAAACGGACAATTCAGAAGTGAGACTTGGTTAGAGTACACTTGTTTATATATTGTGACATTATTTATGTTGCATGGATTTAGAAGCTGATTTCACTAAGAAATACTCACTCCTCATTGGGACCTGCTAAGTAACCAGACCCAGAATTGAATTCTGACATCTCTGCTTCCATTTAAAATCTGTGTGCTTTAAATTCAGAGTTCTATACTGCATATAGATATATTAATTATTCAGCAGTGTCTGCCTAACTAATCTTATTTTCTATCAAGGCAACTTGAACACCACTGTGTGAGATATTCGTTTTGTTTGTTTGTTTGTTTGATCGGTTGGTTTCCTTTGTACTGTATAGGTATGTCTTTTCTCAAATTTTACTGGTTTACTTATTATTCTTCGCTCAAACAATACATCCAAACACCAGCCTCCCTTCTCACAATCCCTCCCTACCTCTTCTTTCCCTAAATGCACTGCTCCTCTGTTTCCTTTCAGAAAAGAGCAGGCCTACAGTGATATCACCCAGATACGACACAGTAGGATGCAATACGACAAGGCACATAACCTTATTTAAAGACTGGATGAGGAACCCAGTAGGATAAAAATGGTCCCTAGAACAGGCAAAAAAGTCAGAGACACCCCCACTCCCTTTGTTAGGAGTCCAACAAAATGCCAAAGCTAAAGAACCACAGCTTATATTCCATGTGCCTGGTACAGACTCATACAGGCACCATAGTTACCATGTGAGTCTCTGAAAACCCTTATGAGTCCTGCTTAGTTGATTCTGTGGGCCATGTTCACCTGGTGTCCTCGAACCCCTTCTTCTTCATCAGAGTTCTCTGAGTACTGACTAATGTTTCACATGTTTAAGTTCCTCCTCTATTTGACCTGAAGCTCATGTTGGTGCCATAACAGTGTGGTAGAATGGTTCAATTTATTTTCCTAAAAGGTCCATTCGAATTAAATCCTTTCCTCACTTTTTTAAATTTTATCACTTACTGTTTGGATTCCTTGTGGTTATTGAATTCTTACATGGAGACTCGCCCCAGAGTTGAGTGATCCCGGTTCCAGTAGTCTTTAAGAATTCATCATGCCATTGGTAAACTTGCAGACACCTCCCCATAGATGCAATATCCATTGCATAGCAAGCGCTTTTCAGCGCTTCCTTAGTGTTCTTTCAGTATTGGGTCTCGCCTGTCCAAATCCAAATGAGTTTAGGGCTTTTGACTCTCATCCTTCCTCATATAAATGCATTTTCTCCCCAATGTTCTCATTATTTAAGCAAATGAGGTTTCTTGAAAAGCCACACAAAAGTAACACAGTCTGAGCATAGAGATACTCAATTAAGTATTCATTTAGTTCTGTGATTATTTTCACAGTTTCAAACTTGTGGTGAAGTAAAAAACAACATACGTATTCCTGGAACTGGCCAAAGTGCTAATTGATTGTTTGAGTCTCACCTCTCTAATTTGTTGTGGTGAAATTCAATATGGTCGGCATAGGGATTCACAGCAGGTAGGTAGCTCTGCACACAAATTGGTGCAGGCTGTGTTTGCATAAGTCAAAATCTTTGCAGATTTCATAGGCATATCCAATGGCACTTCAATCTCCTATGTTGTTTAGGAATCTACAGTTCATTTGGAGGGAACATAATGGTGTTTCTCTATTCATAACAGTCTATTCTTTTTTGCATGAATATATAGAGTAAGGAGAACCTGGACATTCTTTGGTTAGGTTGGAAGTTAAACCTAAAATAACTTATTCTTGCAGACTTTGCATATGATAGTTAAACATGTTCTTTTCTGTAGCAAAGTTGATGGGAAGAAAGAGCACAGAATATTGAAGTCTTAGAAATGGCATCTTTATTTCAACGCTTGGCATAAAACTTTTTTAGATTATTGAGAGTTAGGAGACTATTTTTCTCTGTTCAAGTTAATGTACTGTGTAAATTATAAAAATGAGCAAATTAAGCACTTGATCTCTGATGAGTTTCTGTTTCTTTCTTAGAAGTACTTTGATTATTTCTTTGAAAATAAATACAATGTATTTTGAACATATTGGTCCCCAGGCATCCCTCTACTTTCTCCCATATCCTCCCCCCATATCCTCACCCGTTTGTATGTCACAAAGATTGTGACAGTGGGATCATAGCACTTGAAACCCTTAAGGTGTTGGCCAATTTTCATAGCATTCTAAGTATGAAATAATCAGCATACAAATAATCATTTTATGAGCAAAGTATGACAGATAATATAGTACAATTGAGTCATTTTGTGAAAGAAATTGTAGTCAGAAGTTCAGACAGTCTCCGCAGAATGACATCTGGATTCTGACACATGTTAAAAGTAATTTGGCTACAAGTATGGTCAGCATTGTTGCCAAAGGTTAAGAACTAAGTGTTTGTGTGTTAATTGCTTTTCTCCCTGGGTTTCTTGCTCAGTATTTTCTGGTGCCATGGAAACTAAACATCAGAAAAGAGGCTATTAGGTTACATCTAGCTCTAGTTTTGCAAGTCCTATGCCCTAAGTGTGCAGTGTCTTCAGCAATAGTGTCTTACCACCGACCTCTGAAAAGCAACCAAGAGCTATGTCAATAGTCTTCATTGTTTTGGGAGACACTTGGGCTACCCTGATTAATTGCTTGAAAGAAGGTTTATCATGCCTGTAATTGAGGTTTTTATTAGTTTTTTATTCTTATAGGGAGAATTGTCAGCCTAAACTACTTAATTTCCTTTAAAATATACACATATACATTTTATATATACATGTATACATGCATGTGTATATGTATGAGTGTGTGTGTGTCGTGTATTATCTTGGTAAATACAGAATATAGTTCCTTGAGGTTTTAGCAAACATTCTTGGGGTTATTCCCACATAGTTGCAACACCTATGAACCATAACAGCATATCCATATAAATGTGTTAAGTGGAATTCACATATTATTGGTAACCCACCCTAATTGGACTTAAGACTCACTTATCCAGAGGGAAACCATGCCTATTATCAAAAAACTGATCAAGTCTAGTGAGATATTAGGACACATGATAAAGTCTACAGCAACTACTTTTAGACCAACATATATCCTTACCACACTCTAAATCTTATCCTTATATTTCTAGATAAGTGTAGGTACCACCCTTCATCAAATAAGCTTCTCTCTACAGCAGATGCACAGACTCACAAAAAACAAATGTGGACATAACACAAAGATCAATGGTTTGTGTGAAGCTTAACCCCCAAAGGATACATCTACACCACAGCTCCTGCATCTATAGCTCAGGGAAAACCACAGGAGAGGAAATGGAAAGGTTAACAGTTAAATATCAGGAATTCTGCTGTGAAGAACATGCTAGCTGGAAAGGGGAAGATTGCATGGGGTTATATCCCTACACAAAAATATTATAGACAACTTATGAATGCTACAACGATGTATTTTTCTGAATATATGCATTCAGCATAGTATAGTGCTATGCTGTTATACATAGATGCAAATCATAAAAGCCACACAAAGTATTTAAAATTTTTATCACTAACACTATAAAAATAAGAAAAGAAGTGTCTGATATAAGTATATATAATGAATTTAAAATTTTCTAAGTTATCATCAATTCAGCATGCAAATAATATACTAATTATTACTACCATAATTCATATATTTCATTTCATTTCATGTTTTCAAAAAGCAACTACACACTTAGTGATGCTAAGCACATCTCCACTTGAAGGAGTTACATCAAAAGTTATATAACGCTGATTGTCTAGTAATTATTATAATGTGCTAGGCAGGTCTAATGATTCTAAAAGAAGAGAAGTTCTGTGTTAAATGTATGATAATATCTAGCAATTTACATAAGAAATGCATTTTAAAGAATATTCTTCTGAGGAATATATTTAAAAAATATAAATCTGAAATAATATACATTACAGAGTTTAGTATACAGTTTCGGTGTCTGTAACCTTTATAATGTCAGTTACATGTACACATCCATGCTAGAATGGTGAAAAGAAATTTCTATCATATTCAATATCATTGGAAAATTGTGTTTAAATGTTCTTTGCTTCAGACAGAGATAATGTTCCTAAGTCTAGCAAACAGAATGACACATTTGTTTTGTTGTAGCTTGGTGCTCCTTCCTTCTCATGTGGCATTGGGTATAAATACAGGGAAACAGGTTTTGCTGCCTCCATGGTTACATTACCACCATGGTCCTTTAATTGTGAACAAAAAAAAAAGGTGATGACATCTTTAAGGACAGACTGATTTTAGAGTTGTTTATCTATGGTGTTAGGGCTGCATTAGCAATCACAAGCTATACCTGGTATTACTTTTATCTATGTGGCAACCCTACCTGGCAATATCATTACCTGAAATTTCTTCAACTTGGCTGAATAATGCTGAAGATCACCAAGTTTCTTTGAGTCCTATAGCCATGGCGGGGAGTATTAGCATTCTGAATACAATTTCTGTGGTTATCCTGCTGCTCCGCTGCAGAACATGAGTCTGTTCTGAATAAAGAGGCAGCAGCTGTGCCTAAACATGCTCTGTGACTGCATCAGGAAGAATTAGGAAGAACACAGTTCATTTCCCTAAATGGAATGATAAAGGGGAACTTAGCTTATTTGAGAGAGAGTTAATATAAAAAGAAGAGAATGGATTCTAATGGCGTTTTCCTTTTTTAATACGAGTACATGCAGAGATGTAAAATGGTACAAGATAGAAAGTATTAATGGAAATTCAATGACTACTTATAGACTGAATTATTGGGAAACTTTAAAGAAAGAGATATTGGGGAGATATCTGGAAAGCTTGACATTTCTTATGCCCTGCCTTCTCGAATATATAGAATCTAGACTAAAAAGATTTTCCTATTGTTTCTGTATTTCGAGACTCTAGTGTCATTACACCATTTCCTCTCCCCTTTCCTCCCTTCGAACCCTCCAACAATACCTTCTTGATGGCTTTCGGGTTTATGACCTCTTTTTCCATTAATTGTTATTGCATACTTACCTATATACATTCCTGAGTAAATAAATACAACCTGATCGGTCTATATAAAATGGTACTTCTATGTATGCTTTAAAGCTGACTCTTTGGCATTAATTAACCAGTAGCTCTCACCAGAGGAGACTATTTTTCCCTCTCTCAGAATTCCTCAGTTGCCTGTAGGTTTGTGTGTGTGTGTGTGTGTGTGTGTGCATGTGTATATTTCCAGGAGACATAATCTCAAACAGAGTCCCCATTATTCCTCTGTTTTCGATATTCGTTATCTCTATTATTTTATTAGGTGATGCAAGATATAATTTTATTGTATAGTAAAGTGTCTGTTTTTCAAGTCTTCTGGGGAGTTTAATTCTTTGACTTTTCTTTCTGAGGGCTGCTAATAATTGAAATACTACA
Source organism: Bramus lutescens (assembly GCA_001685075.1). NCBI lineage: Eukaryota > Metazoa > Chordata > Mammalia > Rodentia > Cricetidae > Bramus > Bramus lutescens. Next base: position 26,495 of record LOEQ01005642.1, read on the forward strand.
TTCATGCATTGTTTCAGTTCTGCTTATTTAGTATATAACAAATGTACAAACTAGTGAAAATGTCCTGTTTCGGTAGAACCATTCAAAGTGTGACAGCCATTAAAGCAATGATTTAGGTTATTCATTCCACTATTGCCATGCACCATGGCTTTTCATGAATCACATACACTTTTCAGTGTACAAGATTAGCAGCATGTACTATTCACAGTGAAAATTAAATATACCTTGCTGAAAGCAAAGCACAGGACTTAAAATAACCAAGCCCATACCCTACTCTCCTTCAGTTCGTTTTTTTTTTCATTAGCACAGAAATGACCCTTTTCTAGATAATTCTTTATTAAACATCTTGTAAAGTTCATTTACTGTGCCTCAAGAGATGTCTCAGCAGTTAAGAGCATTTGGTTGATCTTCCATTGGATTCAGGTTTGATTCTTAGCACTCACTTGAAGGCTCACAATTATCTATAGCTCCAGTGCCTGGGAATACAACATATTCTGGTCTCTAAGAATGAAATAATCCCTAGGCAATATCTAAAAGTGATTGAATCAACATGTGTATTCAAGAGAACATCAACCTAGAGTGAAGACATACCTTAAGCTTATGTGGAGCACAATTATTACTTTAGCAAACAGTTCCAGAATCCTCGCTCTTCATGGAACACTACATTAAAATGAAAGATGTCAAAAACAATAAGGCATAGTCCTTATGTTCACATAGGCTGATTCTTATGGAGAGATAGTTATGTGTGGATAATTTGAATAATTTCTAAAGAACTGCGCAGCAGAATTGTGTTCATTGCACTTGGAAATAGTTGGATATCTTTTGCCTAACTGGGAAAAGGCTAAGTGTAAAACATTATACTTGAGATCAGTCTTGAAGAATACATCTTTGCTTGCTGAATGAACGGAATGACAGAAGATATCAAACAGAAGGGCCATTTAGAGGTAAAATCTCATTCAATGAACTTCAGGATTTTAAGAGGTACTGAAATTATCTAAGAATAATTATATACAATTGATAAGGGACATCTCATTAAAGGACAAGATTTTAAAATATTTGTTGCTTATGTACATTCGTGGAATAATGCAATAAACGTTTGTTCTATATTTAATTGATGTATATGTCAAGTCTCATGACCCAAATCATCACCCTGGATAAGATGGTGCTGGAATCTGGGGTTCTTGAAACGTAGTTTATTGGGAGTAGTGTCTTCACATGCTTTTTAGTATACATAGAAACAGGCTTCTAAGAGATTTCTTACCTCAATTCATTATACCTGTCCAAAGATAAACTGTCCTCAAGAAGCCAGTGCTTACCAGTTTCCAAATCTGATCTTCAGCTTTGAAGGATTCAGAACTTTTAACAAAAATTTCCTGTTCTCCAAACAAACTGATTATGGGAATGTGTCATGCCCAACTGAAAGACTCAAGATTCCTTCTCTCTTAGAATGAACACTTTGCTAAATAGTGTGAAAGTTAGTGGTTGAGTGTGACTTTGAAGAGAATGCAATTACAATGGTAGTGCTCTAGGTAAGAGATGAGATGGGAGTAAACTGAAGAACTACACCTTAAGTAAAGGGAGATTTATTGTAGAGACCAATAAAACTTATGACTAACAGAATGAAGAATACTAGACTAGATAGGGGAGTTTATAGATAAGCAAAGATTAAGATCATTCCCTCATTTACAGTTTTGGAAACTGGATGAAAGTTGGTTCTCCAAATTAAAAGAAATTGTAGGAAGAGATGAGGAGCCATTATTAGCATTTACAATCTACTTTTTGTACCAATTCTAAGAATGGAGGAAACTGAGTTTAATGCTCTGGAATATAAATGGTGTTAGAAATTTGGTTATGCTAAAGGCTGTTGACTTTATATTATATTCCTTATTATTTTTGCTCTTTCTCAGCATATAGCCAAATCAGTTTATGCTAAGGTTTATAGCTCTTTTCATCACTCACTAACTTCTAGCAATTTGTTTTACAATTATTTTCTTAGTGATAACTAAAAAAAGAGTTTGCTATAGTGAGATATTTTAATGAAAACATTAGAATATTGAAGTGTAAAGGTAGTTTTACAACACTATTGAGAGCTTAGTGGGATAATAAATGAAATTTTAAACAGTTTAGTGATCAACTATGAACTGTGATAAGCCATTACAGCATTCAGGTTAAAGTGCTAACTGGGTTCTACTGCAGAGTCTAGATTGGAATTGATCAAACCCTGAAACCAGCAGACAACCTTGTCACTGAACCCAATAGATTTAGACAGTGCTTTGCCTGGTATTTCCTTCCTTCTAGAAAGAAATTAACGTGCTTGCATTACCAATGAGCACTTTTTTCTCAGCTATTATAATGTTATAATTGTCAAGCCTGTATCTCCTCTGAGTCAGAGAATTATGTGATACACTTGTGACCCTGAAAGGGTACATTGCACCTGTGATGTTTGTTAGGATAGTGAGAACAAATGACTATAAAGAGATAAAACATCTCTGCTTAACATGTGACTCCATCTGTATTTCATAGATTTCTCATCTCAGGATGATTATATACAACAAAGACATGAATCTACTATGACACTCTAGGGAAAGTTAGAAATAAGCCAGGTATATATTTGAAATTCACCTTGAACTTTCCCCACATTTTCTCCTGAGCCCCTGCCAGACCCCCTGTCCTACCTCTTCAGACAGTAAGTCTTGCCATCTTGTCTACCACAGCCTTCTCTTCAGAAGACACCAGATTATCTTCTTCACACTATGGCTTACATTTCTGTTAAGGTTTAAGGTGTTAATCCTTTCTGCTAAGCAGGTTTTTCTTCAAACAGAGGAACTAAATGTTCACAGGAGTGGGATTTGAAGGTGCCAGAAAACAAGGCAAAGTATTGTAGAGACAGCTCTTCCCATCTTTCTTGAAACTATCATCTCCATGTTCCTATTAACCAGCAGCATTAAAAAGCAATCGCTCATTTTCTTTTCGGTGTTGGTATCTAGAACAAAGCAAAGATGTCATGTGCTTCAGATCCTGACTGGATGCTTTGCTCTAGTTCCCTAGCAGACCCAGATGAGCACAGGCAGGGTTCCTAGTAAACTCTCTCATCTGCATTCTGTTTAGTTGGTTCTAAATTCTCTCATATATTGAAGTCAATGAAATGTTTCCCTTTATCCTTAATATTCTTTCCTATTATATTCCTTGGAATTCTTTCACTGTCCAAATCTGTTTCAATCTTCTTCTATATATCACAAATATATTGCTTTAATAATCAAATAACACAAAACTGCAATATGCTTTAATGTTCATTTCTGCAAAGTAGCATTTAACGAATCTGAGTAACAACCAAGTATAAATTCAAGATTATCTTCTTTGAGACCCGAGAAGTACCTTCCTAAGAGACCTATACACCTATTTATAAAATCAAAACCTGAAGCAATGAAATGATTCACTGGTTAAAGGGGTTTGCCATCAGTCTTAAAGACCCAAGTACTCTTCTCTGGTACTTACATGGCATAAAGAGAGAACAAACTTCCAAAAATCATCCTCTGTCCTCAACTAAACATGACTGCTAGGACATACATGTGTCTCTCACCTACTCCAATACACAAAATAACTAAATGGAATAATTAAATTATTTAAAAGTAAAATGACAAAATAATTAGTTATGCACTTCAGAGAAGAGATTCCAAAGTTGTATGCTATAAATAACAAAACTATGGCTATATTTTTATAACTAAGAGCCAGAAATCTGAAAATATTAAAAAAGAAACATTCAATTGCTACTTTAATAGAGGAAGTAATCAAAATACATATTAGTTAAATAATGTGTATATGTGTCTCTATGTAAGAAACATGTCAATCTGTTTTAACAGATTTCAAGTCTTGATTGTAAACTGATATATATTTGGAAGAAAACCAACATGGATATGAAAGTATCATTTGACAAAATTAATATAAATTGCATTAAACAGGGTAACTTTTATCCAGTTTTAGTTCTTAAAATTTTTCACTGCAAAATCATTTTTATTGATAGTAGGTTATCAATAGTAACTGTGGTGCAAACAAATATCCCAAATGGATGCTTACTAAAGCATATTCACTGTAGTGACATTTCATTTATATTTCAATAAAAAAAAGCTTACCTGAATATCAGAGAGTAAGTAAAACAGCTTTACTGGTTAGCCTTACAGACCAGGCAGAAATAACACACATCTTCAATCCCTGCAGCTGCACCTGTTTGCCATAGAAACCGGTGGTGCATGCCTTTAATACCAGTGGTGCACACCTTTAATCCTAGCCCTAGAAGGAATATAAAATGGGAGGAGACAACTCACAGGTTCAGTTTCATTCTGAGTTTTCCTGGAGGCAGGATCACTATTTTTGGACTAAGGTTGAGGTAAGAACCAGTGACTGGTGGCTCTGCTTTTCTGGTCTTAAGGTTCAACCCCAATATCTGCCTCTGAATTTTTATTAATCATGCTTTAAGGTACAATGAAGTTTTCTTTATTAGAGCTATTTAATTCCAAATTAAAATATTTCAGGACTAGAAAAATAGATCATTGGGTATGAGTGATTGCTGAGAATGAACCAGGATCTGCATTCAACTTCTCTGAGTCATAAAAAGCCATTTATTGCCGTCTTTAAGCCTGTAACCCAAGCACTAGTCGGGATGGGAGTAAGTAAGTGTTTTTGTTTGTTTGTTTTTTGTTTTGGCAACAAACTTGCTCCTGAATCTGAGAGACATCATTTAGGGAATGAAGTGCTGCAGAATGATAGAGAGGGACACCAAGAGTTTCCCCCTCTGGTCTCCAATTGAATGGACATCCATACCTCTACACACATGTTCACACTTTTGCAAACATTCAACACTCATTAATACTAACAAGAATAAAACGTTACATATTTTTTCAATATGCCCTAAAAGCACTGCACTTGGTTTTTGGAAGAGGTAGAACCATGTATTGTATTACAGCTTTTTTCTTCTTCTTAAGAACCTGTATGCCATCTACCTTGATGTGTATATCGGTGTTATCCTTGTTTGACTCATGTTTAGCCAGTAATGGTGGTGAGACTTCACACCTGTAGATTCTGATATTACTTGGATAGACAACCTTACAGCAAACTTCCACATCCTCTCCCTCTCACGGTCTTTTTGTCCCCTCTTCTGCAATGTTTCCTGAGACTTTAATACAGAGGTGTCTTGTCGATGTACCCATTGAGTTTGGGCTCCACAACTCTGTATTTTGTTTGGGTATGAGTTTTTGGAGCACCTCTATATGTTGGAGAAAATAAAAAGTTTCCTTGATGATGACAAGGGAAAAATGATGTAATCATATTATAATCTCAAAAAATGCATATTCAGGAAACCTAACATATCTAAATTAAATAACTTTCAATTTTTTTCTCTAAGTGATATGCCCTGATATTTGTAGAATCAGGTTGTTCTCTATTTTTGAAAGATTTGACTCCTGGCAGCCTGGCAAAGCCCACTGTTACTCAAGGAGTACTAGCAGAACATTTGTAAACTTGGAGAGGCTGGCTTTCAAGGGGATCCTGGAAAAGGTTGCTGCTTTGTGTGTGAGAACTAACAGGGAATATAACAAAGCTGTTTTATTTGCTATATCCTCTAGTCTTTAGCAAATATAGTTTCCTGACTATTAATGAAGAAATTGTTGCCATGTTCATATGACCTTGGGAAAAAATGAGTGGATACACTATTTATGTAACTGTTGAAAGGTTAATACACAGCAACAAGAGTCAGAGACACAATCAAACAGAGAACACCTTCTCATTATAAAGGCAAGATGCCCTTGTTGGGTAAAATCTGAAGGAATGGAAAAATGGAAGCCTTGCAAGCACCACGGTTGTAAGCAGAGTGTCAGAGAACCAATCCAATGACAAAGCATCTTCTTTCTTTCTATTCTGTCTCTTTCCACATCAGTCTGTCTCTGAATGTGATTATGCTTCTCTGTCTCCTTCCTTCTCTATGTCTCTGTATCTCTCTTTTTCATTGATTAAATCCTACTGTAGCACTGGAAGTGAAGATACATTTTACACTTTTTGGAAGATAGAATGTATTTCTAAAGTATATGAGACACCCTTTTAATTTTCAATAGTTTTCAGTTACAGTATGGTTCATGTGGAATTTGACATAAAACTAAGTCAAGTAGATAAATTCAATTTTTTAATGTTCATAGTCTTCTGTCTGTGCATGCAGTAACAAAGAATAAAAGAGGCCATGAATTTTAAGGAGATCAAGAATTGGAATATTGGAGGGTTTTGGTGGAAAAGAAGAGAAAGTAGATGGAAAAGAAAAGAAAGGGAGATATATTTGTTAATTGTATTATAATCAAAAAGTGAATTTAAATTAATCCAAACCTACACAACCACTTGGAACAAAATCAGCAGGCATCTATGAAGTTACAAAGGATTTTTAAAAACGATGAGGTATCTTCAGTATCTGGTAATATTACCTGTAAGAAACTCAATCTAATTCCTTGAAGGAAATGTGCAAAGCAGATATATACAGACTCTCTAAGAAAATTACGGATTTTCTTTATTCTTAAAATCTGATACAGAAAAGCTTGGATAACCTTCATAAATCATAACCATGAAGTAAAATTTGATCATTGTATCTCTCTTCTAAACCCACCATTTCTTTTTATGTTAGCAAATCTATGTGGAAGAGTAAGGACTAAACCAAAGAAGAGTATTTGGAATTCTTTAAAGTAGCTTATGAAACATTTATACGTGTTCTCAAGAACTCAGTTCAATAGCTAGGATGTAACAATATTTCAAAGCCACAGAAGATACAATGATCTTTATCTTACAAAAGCAAACTTCACTCTGAATCTAATACAGACAAAAGCGGTTTTCAAATCAAATCAAGTTTTAAGATGGTGTGAAATGTCAACTCAAAATCATACTCTAATCTCACATTATGCACTCAAATTTCTTTCAAAATTGTCTTTAGAAATACATTTTCAGAATGGACACTGCAGTAGTAAATATATTTGTGGAGAACTGTTTTGTCGAAGACAAAATTATTTTATAACTTTCAGAATATAAAGAAAACAAAAATTACAGAGAAAATTTGTTCTTTATAAGTAACACATTAATAAATGTGTACTTAATAAATCATGTTACTGTCAGTATACAAAGCAGGGACTACTAATGAATATGTGTTCTATGTACATATTTGATTCACTTTTTATTACTTAAGCATTTTGTGTATATACTAGACATATTCAATATGTCTTCTCACTCACTACATGTCAAGGCACGCAATCAGATGATCTAAGGTAACTAACCAGTACGGAGTTTAAGTGACACTGTAACTCGCTAAGATGTCTCCTTGTTTTCAGTGATCTTTTATTAGATGGCGCTACCCATTTTGCTCAATAACAAGTATTCCCAAATAAGGTAAGTTGACAGGACATGCTTGATATCTTTTACAGGGTCATTCTGTCCTGAGCAATTATTTACCATGAATTAAGTAGAATTTCACATGATTATCTGGTTACCTTTGACAATATAACTTCACAGCACCTTTAAAACTGGAACTCTAGAGACAATTACACAATAGTTCATATTTTGGCCCACATAGATAAAATGTATATACAGTTTGCCCTCCTACAAAACATACTTTCATACTGAAACAATAAAAGCTGCAAGCTCTGTGTTGTTCAGAAAATCATCATCAGACTATCAAGAACGGTAATCTGTATGTGACGAGGAACATACAATGTGAAACTAATGCTGTCGACCTGACTCCCTTGAGTTACCAAAGAAGGGCACAGGGAAGGAATACTCGAATGAGGCTCTGAAGAATCACAGAATTGAGAAGATAGTAAGGTCATTCACAGGCAAGGGTGCATTGCAGATCTTGCCAGAGAAGGAATTTCAGAGAACTGTTGATCATGCTGATCTGCACCTGAGTACTGACGACTAAATGCCTGTGAGGAAAGTACATAAGGTTCCAGAGTAAATGTCCCAAAATATGTTAAAGAAACAGAACCTTGTACTGGTATGGAACCGAGCCTGGGTACACCTGGCATAATGGAAAACCCAGACTTCCAAGAACAGAAAGCAGAGCTTTCACGAAGAGCTGTTCTCAGTTGTTGATTATTTCTATATTGGACCCTGATCTGCTTATGCTTAATTATTATTGAATCTTAAAAGACTTAAGATCATTCCAATAAACCTAATTTTGTCAAATAAAAATTTCAAAACTTTATAGAAATATAAACCCATTCAAAAGTAAAATTAAAGAAGAATTGGCAATTTCTGAAATCCAATAAAGTTATATAATGATATGTTGGACATTATCCTGGACACCTTTAATCCCAGAACTCAGGAGACAGAAGCAGGCAGATCTCTGTGAGCTCAAGGTCAGCTTGATCTACTTAGGAAGTTTCACGGCTAGAGGGTCTGAATAGAAAGTCTGTATCTCAGAAAATAAAAACAAGAAAAGAATCAGAGAAGATAGAATTTACAATATTGTGAAAATAAATATAAATAAGAATTTCACAGTTATCAGACAGGGTTATTAAATCACAAAGTATCAGAAAATGTGGTTTATTTCTTTGTAGATTTGTAGCTTGCAGGCTATAGCTGGTGACCCACATAGTACTGGGCTTATGGTGAGCCAGTGTGAGATGAGGGCCCAGATTACACAGATAATATAGTGAGGTGGTTTATTATAGTAGGAGCACGTGGTAAGGAGAAATTACTTGTTTTATTAACCAGACAGAATACAGAAAAAGGAAGGGGTCAGCATGCCACAATCCTGTCCTAAATAGGCTTCCACTAAGGGCTTACCAAGCAAAGATTCTACTACCCATATGACACTTGGGAACCAAACTCAATCTCATTATTGTTTTTTAAAGCATGAATCAAACATTGAGAAATATAAGGTATAATGTGAGATATGGAGTTCCATTGCATTAATAGTAGTTTTAATGATATAGAAGACAGGCTAATTCTAATAAAAAAAAAGTGTGATAACAGGAATAATCCAAAGTGGAAAAGAAAAGGACACCCCACCACTAATACACACTAATACAGTGAAGTACTAATAAGCAAGGCAAATATGTTTATCAATTCTGCATTTAAGTGTATCTGTAACTATGAGTTAAGTTTCATTCATAAACCACAAAACAAGTGTCTACATATTAAAGACAACAATCCAATAACTATATCTGAAAATCAGCTAATTTAATTTTCACATCTTTGCAGAAACTGCATTATTTAATCTTTAATATTAAAATTATGGATGCTTAGATTTTTAAAATAATTTATTCACATACATAGATTTTCAAAAGAGTATCTAAGTTTATAACCTATGGCAAAATAGATATATGCATAAAACTATCCATTTTATTTTACACATTTCTCATGAATCATCTTAAACAGTGTTTTAGGCATTTGAACTTGTATAGCCTTTTCTCTGCTTAGCAACATTGGTCTTTTTGATACAGAACGTGCACACAATTGGACTCTGTGAACAATGTGTACCAATACAAAGGACTGTTGACTCATCTCAATTATCACTATGTGAAGTAATTCTAGTAGTCAAAACACTGTACTGCATTTCAATTCTCCCATATTCAAAACCAGTGTTTCTGAGGCATGACAAAATACAAAGACTATCATTTTAGTTTGTTCTTTTGAAAAAAATTGTCATCATTTATTTACTGTTGTGTTTATGGAGGTATATGTATATGTCTGTGTATGTACAACTTGCTACAGTTTGTTCTTTCTTGTAACATATTGACTCAGGGGATAGAACTCAGATCCTCTGGCTTTTTAATGAACATCTGAACTGGATGAGCCATCCCATTGACTTGTTTAATTCCAAACTGGACAAGTGCCTAGTAAATGCTTGTTTGATCATTGAAAGGGTGAAAATATTATAAAACTATGTTATAATAAGAAATACTGATATATTTCTGTTATTATGATTTCTGACTATTTATAAGTAGAATTTAATATAGGATAAGATTATGCTAACCATTTTTCTGAAATTTCCATACTGGAGAACAGTGATACAGTACATGATCATCTCATTAGATGCTGAAAAAAACTTTGACAAAATCCAACAGCCCCTCATGATATGGGTCTTGGAGAATAAGGGATATAAAGAAAATACCTAAAAGTAAAAAAGTTGATTTATATCAAGCCAACAGACAACATCCAAATAAATAGATAGAAACTTAAAGGGATTCCACCAAAATCAAGAATAAGACATCATTGTCCACCTTCTCCATATCTATTCAATGTAGTACTTAAAGTTTTTGCTAAAGCAATAAGACAAGGAAAGGAGATCAAGGGGATACAGTTGAAAAAGAAGTCAAACTATTGCTATTTGCAGATTATATGCTATTATATATAAGTGACCCTAAAATCTCTACCCCAGAATACACACAGATGATAAACACCCTCAATAATGTGATGGGATAAAAGCTCAACTAAAAAAAAAATCAATGATTCTCCTATATACAAATGACAAATTGACTGAAAAAGAAATCTGAGAACCCTTTCCAATAGACACAAACAACATAAAATATCTTGGGGTAACTCTAACAAAACAAATGAAAAATATGAACAAGAATTTTAAGTCTCTAAATAAATAAATTAAAGAAAATATCAAACACCAGAAAGATCTCCTATGCTGTAGATAGGATCAACATAACAGATAACACACGGATGTATGACCAATAGTACAGAAGAAAAAATATAGTGGACACCACCGATAAATAAGACACTGTAGGTGTAAAAGTAAAAGGTAAGCACTCAAACATACAGTTAATGTAGAAATATGATAATAAAATATTGGGAGTAAAATTGTAAATATTTGTTGATATGGGGCAAAGAAGTAACCTTAACTGTGTGTACATTTGCTTAAATGTATTTTGATGGGCAGAGGAGTGGGAATGAAGCAGAAACAAATGCAGAGATTTTTAGAGTTTGTAGACAGTGTTAATATTCTGTTCCCTTTCACATGCTGGTGGCATAACTGCTGCCATCTCTGAGTAGCTCTGGGGCTCGGAGAGGTCAAGGTGCATCCCTGTTGATGCGGTGGCTGTAGAGCCAAAGNTGTAGAGCCAAAGCAGCCACTGCTGAGCAGGTGGAAGTGTGAAGGGAATACAGGACACTTGGCCTGGCAACAGCTGAAGCCTATTGTTATCAAGACTGTGCCCCCCTCCCACACACACACTATAGCCAGCTGAGTCTGATCCACATCACACCATGGATCCAGGAAAGGCAGGACACAGAAAAGTGTGGAGGACTTGGCCTCTCATGGCCAATGCCTGGAGCTGGTAGGCAGGAAGTGGCTAAGGGAAGCATGGCCTGCAACCACAAGTCTAGAGGGGTAGTCAGCCAAGCGGTGGAGAGCACAGCTGTAGAGGACAGCTGCACAAAGCCCTGCTGGCAGCTTCAGGCTGAGATCCTGGGTTCCTAGACAGACAGCTAAGCTGCAGAGAATTAGCCTCAAGCAGTCAAGTGTTTGTTGAAATGTAAATGTATCTTGAGCCAGGTGTCTGGAGAAATCTGTCAGCTATTGAAACGTATGTTTGGATTAGAAAAATAGCTCACAAACTTTAAATCATTTCTAGAGGTTATTTTGGAGATATCGAAAGACTCTTGGCTAATTTATTGTTATTTTACAGGGCACATGCAGCCCCTCAGTGAGATTATTACAGAGAGTAATGATTCTAATTCCCGCAGACAACTCACAGAAGCTGCTAAAGAAATTACTGGCTCTAAGAATTCAACTTTTAAAGAAAAAAATAGGGGAGGTATACCCTTAGTCTATGTTGGAAAGGACCTAATCTTGTTTTAATATGGGGTCAAAGACATATCTATGTTTTTCCCCCCACAGGAAAACAGAAATGCCTGCTGTGATAACTGTAGATGGAAGTTTCTCTCCCACCTGATCCTGCAGCCATTCGGTCCCAAGAAAATACAGAGGATTATACTAATTATAAACAATTTGACCTATTAGCTCAAGCTTATTATTACCTAGTTCTTAGAACTTAAACTAACCTATGATTCTTGTCCATGTTTAGCCACATAGCTTAGTACTTTTTATCATTGAGGCATGCTTGCTTCCTCTGTTTCTGGCGGGTGACTGTGTCTGGCCTGTGCTCTTGCCAGAATTCGCCTCCTCTTGTTGCCCCACCTATACTTCCTGCCTGTCTACTGACCATTCCAAATTTTATTAAACCAATATGAGTGACAAATCTTTACAGTGTACAAGAGGATTATCCCACAGATTTCTCCCTTTTTATTTTCAAAATAAGAACCCTGATTCTAATCTCCTTTGTTTAGGTTTTTCCTGACAATTATCCATAACAACTTGTAACCGACATTCTTTTTTATTTTTTTTTAACTCTACATTTTTCTCTGCTCCCCTCCCTGTCTCTTCCCTCCCCTTCACCCCTTCCCCATGCTCCCAATTTATTTAGGATATCTTGTCATTTCCTACTTCCCATATAGATTAGACCTGTGTATGTCTCTTTTAGGAACCTCATTGTTGTCTACGTGCTCTGGGATTGTGATTTGTGGACTGATTTTCTTTGCTTTATGTTTAAAAACCACTTATGAGTGAGTACATGCGATAACTGTCTTTCTGGGCCTGGGTTACCTCACTCAGAATGATGTTTTCTAGCTCCATCCATTTGCCTGCAAAATTCAAGCTGTCGTTATTTTTTTCTGCTGTGCAGTACTCCAATGTGTAAATGTACCACATTTTCCTTATCCATTCTTTGATAGAGGGGCATGTAGGCTGTTTCCAGATTCTGGCTATGACAAACAATGTTGTTATGAACATAGTTGAGCACATGTCCTTGTGGCGCAATTGAGCATCCTTTGGATATATA
>LOEQ01005642.1:45495-56119 GCA_001685075.1 Bramus lutescens
ACGGGAGAGGGGTGGTGGAGGGGCGAACTAGCACAAATGGAGGGAGGGAGAAACTGTGATTGGGATGTATTATATAAGAGAAGAATATATTTTCAATAAAAAGGAAGGCTAAAAATATAAATAAGCATCAAAGAATTTCAAAAGAAAATAATTAGAATTAATTCAAATACAAAATTAAGCCCATGAACTCTATAGTAAATCCTTCAAACCAAAAATAAGAGACTATCTTCAATAATATCTAAATAATTAGGTAGGATAATTACCTTACCATAATAAAGCAGTAAGTAGGATCAAACTAAAAGGGGAAGATGAAGATTTTATAAGATTTAGAATCAAAAAAGAATCCCTACATCTACAGCTTTTATTCCGTGCATTACTAAAAGTCCTCTCTATGAGAATAAGAAAGAAGAAACAAATAAGGGCATCAAGTTGGAAAAGAAAAAAACAAATGTCACAATGGTTTACATCGCATGAGCTTATATAAATAAAGTTCCACCAAAATGATTAATACAATAGAACTACTAAGTTCAGTAATATTTCAGAACATAAAATCAGCCTATAAAATGAATCATATATATATATATATATCTCAAAAATTATCTGAAACAGAAACCCAAAGTAGATTTATAATAGGTACGAAAGTGAAAATAAAATACACTGAAAAAAATTTTTATTTGTATAATTTATAAAACTTAACAATCTAACTCGAAATATGTGATGGGGAAGACATTGTGTTTATATATTTAAATAATCTATATATTAAAGTCTGCAGAGTAAAAGCAATATGACAAAAGACAAATAGCATTCCTGACAGAAGTCCCCCCAAAAATCAGTCTTATAATTCATAAGAAAACACGAAAAGGAAGAATTTAGAATGCAGTTAGGGATTATTCTGCTTTAAGAAGGGGCACTAGTAAGTTCTCTAGTATCCATGGCTTCATCTGGCTTCAGCAGTTGCATAGGTTTATAGACAAAGCATGATTCCTTCTAATTGGGTAGGCCTTAACTTCATTTATTTAATTGTTGGTTACCTCTCTAGTTGGAATTTCCTTTGGACCGCCAACCAGTTCAAAATAAAGAGATGCAGAGTTGGTATTAATTATGAATGCTTGACCTTAATTTAGGCTTGTCTTTTAACTTAATTTTATGTATTTCTATTTCTATTCATCTACATTTCGCTTCAGGGCTTTTACCCTTTTTCATTCTATATGCCTTACTTTCCTGCTTCCTCTGTGTCTTGCTGATTGGCCCCTGCTGTATCTCTCTTTTTCTCTCTTCCCTGATCTTAAATTCCTCCTCCCACTGAATCTCCATGCCACAAAGTCCCTCCTTATACCTCCTCCCTTGCTATTAGCCATTCAGCTTTCTATGAGACCAATCAAATACCTAAGAGAGACAAGGTAAAACAGCAACACACCTTTACATTATTAAACAAATTCAACACATCATTTCATAGGTAGGCAAATATTCTGCAAATCCCTCAAGATATGTACCACTATTGAGCTCTTAACGATACTTTGCTATGCTTGCAGATGTGATTCAATTACTTTATATTTTGGTAGAACTATGGTTTACTTTTATGCTTTGGCAGCTCATAGCCCCTCAAGACACAACACTATGAGCATAGTTCTCAGAAAAGAGAATTCCAAGTTTGTTCCTTTTTTTTTAAGTTCTTAAAGTCTTGCATTTGAAATGTTTGATGTCTTCAGCAATTAACCATTTCTGAAAGAAACAAAAAGCAAATACCATAACTTAAATTGTTTGGGGAGTCTCTTGTACTCCCTAACCAACACCTCAAAAGGAGGATCTGATGCTTGGTATTGGAGTTTTCACTAACTAATATATGGCTCATGGAAGAAGCATTATTTGTGCAAATGTCACAGCTTCATATCTATATCTATATATGTATAATGTATGTATATATGTATAAATGCATATGCACATACATATATGCACTTACCCATATTTATGCACTTATACATATATGTGTAAGTGCATGTCTAAATGCGCACATAAACACACATAAATATACATATATAAGAAGCTGTAAATATACATATGCGTGTAAGTGCATATATACATTTAAGTGCATGTGTAAATGCATATATATATATAAATGTTTAAGAAAACATGAGAAATTTCCCTAAGTATTTTTTCAAACATCTTTAGTGTTATTCATCCACTTCCCTTTTGTTCTCTCTCTCTCTCTCTCTCTCTCTCTCTCTCTCTCACTCACTCTCCCATACTAGTTATGCCAATTAGGGCTAATTACTGCTATTTGTTTTTCTCTTTTTGTCCCTTTTCATGTAACAGCTGATTGACCCCCCACAATCTAGTTAATCTCTCTGTATGTCTCCTCATCTGTAAAAAGGAGATACTGGTAACAGCTTCCTCCCATGGATTTGCTGTGAGAATTGCTGCATACATAATATTTACAAAATTTTCTGGCACAAGGTACACACAGTAAAAAGCTCATTCTTTCAGTAAAGCTGTGAATGCCTTGTGCTTTAACTGGCAACCTGTCCTTGGGTACACAGGAGAGCAAACTCCTAACTTTTAAAAGTTTTTTTTTTTCAGTTTTGCAAGATCTTATCTCTTACACCTTTTCCCTCTCCAACACACTTATCTCATCATGTTTTATTATTTTATTTATTTTCATAACCTATTAAGTGCAGCTAATGTTGCATATATGTCATGGGTTTGGGGCACCCACTGGAGGTATGGGAAACCTACATACTGTCAGAAAAGTGTAATTCTTCCTACATTACTTATTAAACACCAAAAGCTACTCATGGAGATGTGGAACCTAGGGATCATCTAATATATCTATGCCAAAATTTTTTAGCTTTGATTTTGTGTAGGTCTGGTGCAGGTAACTGATGTACCTGTGAGCTCACAACCACAATAGTCACTTCATGTTAAAATGATAGCATTTCCCACCTTTCTTCGCCGTCTGATTGCTTTGTGGTGGTTTTGACACAGAATGGCTCACAGAGGCTCATGTTTGGAGTCTCGGTCCTCATTCAGTGTAACTACTTGGGGAGGAATAGAAGGTGTTGTTTGTTGGATTATATGGACTTGTTCAAGGAGGTGTGTCACTGGTGGGTGGGCATTCAGGTTTCCAAAGCCCATGTCAGATCCAGGCTTACTGTGTCTCTCACTATTGACTGGTGATCAGGATATAAGTTCTTAGCTTCTGCTCCAGAAGTCTGCTTGTTTGTCATTATGCTTCCATCATGATGAATATCCTGGTGATGATAGTTCTTCATAGCACTAGAATAACTAGGACAGGTTCTGAGATTCTTTCTGCCTCCTCTTGCACAATGTTCTCTAAGCTTTTGTGATGAGGCCTTAGTACAAATGTTTACTCTAGGGCTGAAACTCAGTTTCTTAGTCTCAGCCTTTTAAGCAGTTGTATATCTCTCTTGACAGATGTTCATTGCGAAAAGAAGTATGTATATGGCTCATATTTCTATCACTAAATGATGGGCTATTAACTGTTTAAAACTAAAGTATTGGGGGTTTTGACACGAAAATATCATCAGAATTATAGCTGAGGCTACAAATGCTTTTCCTTTGCTACTGTGGATGATTGTCTGAACCCTGAGGTTTGTTTAAATAGGACCAACTAATACTACCTATTGGCTTCTGAGGTCTAATTGCAATGAAACTAACTGCATTACTAATTATATTCCAATTTACTCTGCTAAATGAATGTGGCTCAAATGAAGTTACAGAAATTTGCTAAATCATGCAGTCAGTGGGAACTTCTGGCAAAATAAATTCTTAGTTGAAGAATTTTATTTGAAACCTCATGTAATTTCAGAATAATTATATTCTACCTGAAATATAAACATATATTGTAAAAACAAAGTAATGTTCATACATCTTTGGATGGAAGAAACTAGAAAATTTAAGAATATACTTTTAGCCAAATTGTTCCACATTGATTCAATATGGAAATCTTTAACACATAGAAATAGAGAAAAGTATGGACACTGTTGGAAGGTGATATTTTAGTAGATATCCGTTTGTTAAGACTGTACATACTACAAGTCATAGTTACAATGGATTATATTTATTTCAACATTGTTTTTGGATTTAATATGCTAACAATTTAAGGAATAAATACCATGTGAAATTCAGAGGGATTTTTTCATGTTTAATTTTTACAGCTGAGAGAAGCAAAGAAAATTGTACTTCACTCTTAATTATAGAGTGGCAAGAGCAGCCCTGTAATTAGAGCTGCGAAAATTATCTGGCAACAAATTCTCTTTGTAGTTTGAAGGAGTGAAAAGTCCTATTGATAGTATTTGATTTGAGTTAACACATAACTCCAAAGGAATACAGTAACTTCTTCATATTTCTATAATACTTCAAATAGGACAACCGTTAATTGTCATCGTTTGAACACGTGGAAGTCATTTTAAATATCTAGGCTTTTGTGTCTAATAGATTACCATTTTATTTTCTGTGTGGAAATTTACACTAATTTCAGGGAGATATAGTTAAGATATATTGACTAAATGAAGACTAGAGTCAAAATTCTTACCCGAAGTTTTATATACTTGAAAAGCATGCATTTACAAATAACTAACATTAAATAATTTTAAATTACCAATTGATCTACTCTTTCATTTCATAAGTGTTTATTCATTTTTGTGAAAACTCAGAAAATATTTGCTATAGTAATGTCATGTTAAAAGCCCTAAGGTGCTGGGTGGTGGTAGCATATGCCTTTAATCCCAGCACTAGGGAGGCAGAGGCAGGCAGATCTCTGTGAATTCGAGGCCAGTCCAGTCTACAGAGCAAGTTCCAGGACGGCTAGGGCTGTTACACGAGAAACCCTGTCCTTTAAAGACAAAAGATCCCTAAGGATGTTGAAGTCATTATTCTGTGTAAGGCTACAGTGCATTTTGCTAATGGTCACAACATCTGTAAGATACTAAATAGATTATTAAAGCATCACTGTATTTGGTTCCAAGCATTTTGGGAAATTTCTAAATATTAACAAGAAATTCCCTGAAAAGGTTTAGGTATTTTTAAGTTCACTAGTATTATTTTTACTCTGACGATAATTATTTTCATAATCTTTTATAACACTGACACAAGCAAAACCTGAGGAACAATAACATAGACACCATTTAGACAGGAAAATTAAATTCTGTGGTTGGGTCATCCTGATTTTATTAACTTTAATTCTATTATATGAAGTTATGTTTCCTGCATTTCTTATTGAAAAAGCAGCTAGTAGGAAGAAATCTGGAAGAGTAAAAATGATGGAATGAATTGCTATAAGGGTAGTGACATTTTCTTCAATTTTAGTTTTTCTCCTATGCAATCAGAAAGGAAGTCAGCATTTAAAAGCATATTTAAAAAAATATTGAACTTATAGACTTGAAACACTAGTTAGACCAGATTAGATTTAATAGCTACTTTGTTCAGTGCCTATCTTGAGTTCAGGTAACTCCGATGTAGTTCCTGCTGTCTCTTGGATTTTCCCCTTTCTATGAGGAGCTAGTAGGAGCAAGCACTAACCCATGTCTTACCACACGCTTTGGGGTAAACTATGCTTTGGCTGACACTGCAATTTCAGAAAATGAAAGAGCTTGCCTTTTGCTTTTTGAATAATGTTTCAGAAACAAGAACAAAACAATGTTTCATATTAACTTAAGCTGAACTGATATTTTATTTCAAAGTATTTGTAACATTTGTTTCATTGAACTTATTATCTAAGTCAATTAAATGTGTACATTCCAAAATAAAATACTGTTTTCTCTATAGAAACCGATGGATCAGAGAAAACTTTTAGTTTTTTCTTTAAAGCAAATTTTATTGTTCACTTTTCTAATTGCTGTGCCCAAGTACCTGGCAGAAGCAATTTAAGGGAGAAGGCTACCTTCTGTATTACAGTCCCAGGGGCTAAGTATGTCACACAGGAAGGCATGGCAGCTGCAGGCAGGCTGGTCCCATTGTATCCAGAGACAGGAAGCAGAGAACAAGAACACAGTTCTCTTAAGCTTAAAATTGATCCATTTCCCTCAGCAAGACTCCACATCCTGAAAGTTTCTCAACTTCCCAAACAGGACCATAGCTGGGGACTTACAGGGAACATTTACACCAGTTAAACCACAACACATACCACCTTGGAAAGATGCATAAAATGATTTAAAGTAACTCCATATTTACCTCAGTGTATTAAAAGTATAACAAGTGATGCATATTATAGAGTTTACTTGCTCTGTATGTATATAGTGTAACTGGGACACCAGGGGTGTGGTGTGGGAGGTCCTTCTATCTGTGTGTTGCTTTTAATGGTTAATGAATAAAGGAACTGCTTTGGGCCTATAGCAGAGCTATATGGGAACAGAGCTAGGTGGGAAAAACTAAACCGAATGCTGGGAGGAAGAAGACAGAGTCAGGGAGACCCTATGGAGCCACCACTGGAGGTAGGCATGCTGAAACTTTGCTGGTAGGCCATGACCTCGTGGTGATACACAGATTAATAGAAAAAGGTTAAACTCTTAAAGAGTTAGCCAATAAGATGCTAGAGCTAATGGGCCACACAGTAATTTAATTAATACAGTTTCTGTATAATTATTTCTGGTCTAAGCCAGCTGAGTGGTTGGGAACCAAACAAGCAACTCCTCACAACAGCGGTGCTCTTGATTTTCTTTTGTTTTCTCAAAAGAGTTCTATGTTAAGATTTTCTTAAAATTTATCAGATTGCACTTACAGTTTGTACACTTTCATATCTGGTTTAACTCATACTTTAGTTTTAATGCTTAATAGTTCTCTATCTTATAGCTATTTTATTTGCAAACCTGTTTTATTTCTCTGATTAACTGTTTCATCATTTCCCTTTGTTTTGTTTAATAACAGGAACATTGCAACCATTTGTGTTGACTAGAAAAAGTCCTACTTTTGATTTTTTTATCTAAAGAAACTCAAAGATTTTCTTAGGAACTTTACTCACAAACTTATATTGCTCAAAGCTCCTTTGGGGTTGCAAGCTTTTATTATTCAGATTTCATTCTCTCATTTTTTACTACTTGAGCCATCATTACAAGTGTTTAATAGACAAGAGCTTCTTCATTAGACTCCTTTTGTAGTCTGTCTTTTAGTGTGCTAAAAACAAACTCCTTTTCTCACTTCATTGCATTCCTTGATGTCTTTTTAAAATCAGCAAGGAGAAACCTATATACTGTGACATGTTGACATTTTCATGGCCACTTCTTAAGTTAAACACTCAATAGGGTCTTTGTAAGAATAACAGTCTATGACTGGCTACTATGTTTGCTAAAATGTAAAAATTCTGTTTAGCTTCCCTGTTGGCCATGTGGGGTTCCTGGTCCTCCACTATGTGGTAACTGAGTCAAAGTCCTAGCTTATATAGTCTTATATAACTTTAAAGTTTTACCATGATGTTCACTCTCTAGTTTCTCGTGTGAAATCGCAACAATTATTGCTTCATCCCTTGTAAATTTTGCCATTGAAATTTAAAGTATATTACAAATGTGCCTATAAAGAGAAGTTTACAGAGACATATTTTACGGTTTTTTGACACTTGATTGTAAATACTTTTACTTTTATAAAGTTATCTTTATTTTATTTTTAACAAAATAAAGGTAGACACAAGAAGAAACATCTGAAATAAATGTGGAAATTTTCAGATGGTCTCATAAGACAGTGTATGTTCATGCTATTTGAACAGCAAAAGCTATGATTTTTAAAGTCCAATTAAGTGATTTTTATTTTATAAAACCTATCTGAATAAGAAATAGATGAAGCATCAAAAGTAAATGCATGCTTACTTAACAGACTAAAATATTTCTAAAAGATAATTTTTTTCTACTATCACAAATTAAATGTGTGTATTCATGGTAAAATTACAGGAATAATGAAATTAAAGATTTTATAACAGAAATATAGGTGGTCACACTGTAGCGCTACTTCAAAAATCTTTCAGCATTGGGAAAACTGTAGAAAGACAATCACTCACCCACTTGAGATTGCTTTAACTATATATGGATACTCTATCTCAACATGCCAATGTCTGAGATATGGCTCAAGTGGCAAAATTCTAGCCTCTCCTTTGTTAAGTATAGTCATCCTCAAAATGTTTCAATGTATATTCTAAGTTCATATTTTTAAAAACTAAATGTAATATTAAATAATATATCTACTAGTTTTTTTGAGAATTCCACGCAATGTATTTTAAATATATTCATCTCACTCCTCCAATTCCTCCCATATTCACTGTCTCCATGGTTTCCTCCTAACGCACTCATCTTTTGAGTTTACTTCTTTGTTCCCCCAACAAATCCAGTTTGTGTTGTTCAATTATTCTTGAAAGTGGAGCAGCATTATTTTTAATAGCCCAAACCTGGAAAAAAAAACCTAGATGACCCTCAACTAAAGAATGGATAAAGAAAATGTGGTACATTTATACAATGGAGTACTGCACAGTAGTTAAAAAAAATGACATCTTGAAATTTGCAATCAAATGGATGGAACTAGAAACAACCAGCCTTCTTGAGGTAACTCAGCCCCAGAAAGACAAATATGGTATGTACCCAGTCATAAGTAGATATTATATGTAAAGCAAAAGATAACCAGCATATAATCCATGACCCCAGAGAATCCAGGTAACCAGGAGAACCACTAAAAGAGACAGACATGGATCCCCAGAAAAAAAAGGAAATAGAACAGAACTTCTGAATAAATTGAGAGCACGGGGCAGGAAGGGAGGACAGAACGGAAGGAGGAAGAAAGAAGAGAAGAGGGGAGAGAACCTGAGGAAACAGGATGGCTGAGATGGGGGAAAGACAGACAGGGATAGCAAGAAAGGAGAGGTCTTGATTGAGGAAGCCATTATGGGACTAGCAAGAAACCTGACACTAGGGAAAATCTCAGGAATCCACAGGAGACCCAAGTAAAGAATCTAAGCAATAGTGGAGAGGGTGCCTGAAATGGCCTTCCCCTGTAATCAGTTTGATGACTACCTAAATTGTCACCATAGAACCTTCATCCAGCAACTGATGGAAGCAGATGCAGAGATCCACAGCTAGCACTGGGCCAAGCACCCAGAGTCTAGTTGAAGAGAGGGAAGAGTAATAATATGAGCAAAGGGATCATGATCATAATGGGGAAAGCCACAAAAACACCTGCCCTGAGCTAGTGGGAGCTCACTGACTCTGGAATGACAAAGGAGGAAACTGCATGAGCCCAAACTAGGACCTCTGAATGTGGGTGACAATTATATGGCTGGGGAAGTCTGTGGGGCCACTGGCAATGGGACCAGGATTTATCCTTAGTGCTTGACCTAGGTTTTTTGAGCCCATTCTCACTGGAAGAATCCCATGCTCAGCCTAGACAGCAGGCCTTAATCCTGCTTCAGAATGGTGTGCCGTAATTGGTTGACTCCTATAGGAAGCCTTACCCTCTCTGTGGAGTTGATGTAAGATGAGATGAGTGGAAGGCAGGGTGAGCATGAGGAGGGTAGGGTGAGGAAATTGGGATTTGTATGTAAAATGAGACAAAATGTTTAAAGAATAAATTTAAAAAGGCAAAAGAACAGAAGAAAGAAAGAAAAAGAAGGAAGGAAGGAAGGAAGGAAGGAAGGAAGGAAGGAAATAAAGAATATGTAGACTGCTGTTGGGTGTTCTCCACACATACGAAGTCATTATTAAAATAAACTAGTGGTGGGACTTCTCTTCTCATCCTCCACTTCATGCGTGGATTATGCTTGTCATCCATGCATGCTAGCATTAATCTCTGTGAGTTCATATGTATGCATTCCCTAGTAAGTCTGGCAAGCACTGTTTACATGAAGATATCTACCAATACTGTCAATCCTAATTTTGTCATCCTCTCTTTTGTAATGATCTCTGAACCTTGAAAGAAGAGGTGTCCTATATAGTTTATTTCCCTCTGCACTTTGAACAGTTGTGAATCACTGTGTTTACTGCCACCTCAAGCAAAGAGAAGCCCATCTGACAATTGAAAGATTCACTTCAATGGGAATAGTGACAAGAGGTTACAGGTCCATTTAATATTGTTTTTTTAAATAAAATAATAGTAATTGGTATATTCCTATGACCTAGGACCTCTTTCTTGGCCCTACTATAGATAACATCTCGTGAAGTGACTTTTACAGTCCAGAAGATTATTATTGACCACTCCCACAACAGTCTTGTCTCTGTCACTTAAAAGTTCATATCTTCTCAGACCAATCATTGTTGTAGCTTACAGGATTAAGAACTTAATGAATAATGGTTATTCTTCTCTTGCAGCAGTCATAGCTTCCTCCACTTGATGAAAGCTATTAAGTAGAGTGAAACTTCCATGTGAATGCCAGACTGATTCATGTCGTGTGATGCAAATGTTTAGTCTCTTTAGCAAGAGTGTATTAACATTAAGTTCTGACAGGTAAACACTGGGAATGTAATGTTTGGAAAAATAAGGAGACTTATCAGGAAAGAGGTAGTTTATTCTTTAAACTACATTTTTTAGTAGTATATCTAGTTGGGATGTTGTGTCACAATTATGGGATAACTTCATTAAAAACTGATGGGGCTGATCTAATGGGAGCTCACCAAGGCCAACTGGACTGGGACTGATG
>LOEQ01005642.1:56244-66778 GCA_001685075.1 Bramus lutescens
TAATAATAATAAATGAAAAAAAAACTCTAAAAAATTTATATTTATATATAGATCTTTTAAAGTTTCTACAGCAATATAGCTGAATCATGTGGTATTCCTTTTTCCAATTGTCTGAGGAAGCTCCAGACTGAATTCATCAATTTGTCCTCCTACTAGCTCCAAATGATTATCACTCTTTCTACATATTAACACGGACATCTGTTGCCATTTTTAAATCTAGTCTATTCAGACTAGGGTAATATCAAATCTTAAAGTGGTTTGAAATTCAATTGCCCTGATATAAAGATTTTGCACATTTTAACATTGGATCTAAGATACTTTTATTTCATTTTTGTAGAGTTATATGTTTTGTTCCATGCTCCATTTTTAATTGGTTTGATTTCTCAATGTTTATGTTTTTTCCCTTTTTAATGATATATAATGAAATTCCCTCTGTGGTGCTTTCCTCCTAAGATTGCCTTCATTGTTTCCCATCAATTTTGGTATGTTGTGTTTTCATTTTCATCCAAATTTGGGGATTCTTTCTGTTTGTCTTCAGAAGTTTGTGGAGGAATCATTGGGTTTTACAGGTAGTTCTTGTGTAAGAGTGAGATACAATGGGAGTGAGCTACTATTCATTGGATTGAGGCACAATATGTTGCACTGTTCTCAGATGTAGTTGAATGAGGTGGGAGACAGGTTTGATGTCCAGTGCATCAATATACTGTGTAGTTCAAGAGCATATTGCTAGGTCAGATTTCAAAATATTTCTGTAAGACCTAACTGCTCTTCTGGGTCAGAATCTAGAAGGTACCAGTCAGCTTCCTTTATTGGGTGGATGATAGGCAAGTGGGCAAAAATGTAATATTTTAAGACATAACTAATAACCTGCTAAGTTAATAGTTGTTGATAGTATATTATTTTAGTAATATAAATGAGTTCCTTAGTTTTTGTATTTACTTTCATGTTTTGATGTGTAATGGGTATGCTCATATGTATTTTCACATTTGTTTATGACTGTGGTTATAAATATGTTGCAGTGTGTTTATAGAGATCAGATGTGAAATATGGGCGTTAAATCTTTTTTTTTCTCCCTTGTTTTGTGCTGTGTAGTCCAGGTTTTCTATCTTTCAGACATACTTTTAGCTCTGTCAACCCTCTCCCCACAGAGCTATTACAATGTCTGGCTCCAGACAAAATTCAAACTATGGTCTTGACATTTGTTTCAACCGCCTTAGGAGTGGAATAATCTCCTCTGCTCAAAAGAGTGGGTTTCATCACAAAATTGTACATATATATTTACATACATATATATGTATGGTATATATAGCCTACAGCCATCTTCCATCTCCCACATAAGATCCATTTCTCCCTCATGTAGTCCCACTTTTACTTTCACATCAAATATATTAAACTATGTATATTTAAATCTGAATTCTGTTTATAAAAGAAAACATCCATTATTCTCTGTGCCCATCCCCATCTTTTCAGTTCCCCCAGAGCCTTTCTTTGATACCATTGTACCTTGAGGCATCAGATGCAATGTTTCCTGAGTCCTGTGCCTGACATGTGTCCAGCATGTCACTGTTGAGCCTCGCTAGTCCTTTACCTTCCTATCTTTCTTAGAAAATCAAACGTTTTCATGTGATTTCCTTTCTGTCACAACATGCAAGAAATTTGCTCTTGCCAATTTCCACATGCTACTGAGATAGACAAAAGCCAAGCGGCTAAAGTTTTTTGCCAGTTTTTTCTCCTTTAATGTCATAATATTATAACAAATAAGTATAACCAACCAATTTGGAAAGGCATCTGAAGAAATTATACACTTTAACTTTTGACAGTAAATTTACAAAAAGAAAAAGACATCTTTGTCACAAAGTGAGATTATGTAGGCTAAGTCTCGTAAGAATTACATTTAAGTGTTTACAGTACTGAATGATATTTTTCTTGTATATTATAAGTAAAAGAGGAATTTATTATATAAATTTATGCTCACAAAAATATACTTTAAAAAATATTAAGCAAAGTTGGAAATAGTCAATAACCTAGATCTGTGCTATACAAAATTGCAAAACTTTTTGAAAGCATTTTTTATTACTATATCACTTACTTGAATTTTCAGCATCTAGATTAAATGAGTTATCATTTTATAAATATGAGGCTAGGAAAGAGTATTATTGTCTTGATAATAGTGTTTATCATGCTACAGATCTAAGATACATATGCTTAATTTAAAGAAGAAAATGTTCTAACAACATGGTTTTCCACGTACAGTGTTGAAAGAGGATGTACCAGAAACCATGACTAATGAGCTGTCTCCTTACTTAACTTAGGGGGCCCCTTTGAACTGTGTTTTTTCTCTTTCTTTTTAATCTCTACTGAGATTTTTATCATTAAATTCTCAGTCTCCACTTTTTCCTCCTAAAAGCTTGATGGCTTTATTACTGTTTTTTTTTCCTGAGAATCAAATAAAGAACATCACATTATTTCTAGCAAATACCATTTCTAAAGTGATGTGCTACTGACTATTACAAGATGAAGAGAAAAGAAACATCATTTTCTGTCCATTCCAATTCAATCTATAACAAGCTATGCCAAAAATCTGAGCTTGGCCCATGACTTCTCTGGTCATTTTCAGATAATGAAAACATTCTTCCCCATGCAGTTAAGATGCAGAGCTGCTCTTATTGCTGTAATTAAAATTTATTTTACATAATCATTGAATTA
Source organism: Bramus lutescens (assembly GCA_001685075.1). Taxonomy (NCBI): domain Eukaryota; kingdom Metazoa; phylum Chordata; class Mammalia; order Rodentia; family Cricetidae; genus Bramus; species Bramus lutescens. The sequence continues at coordinate 58,951 of LOEQ01005642.1, forward strand.
CTGAAATTTATGTAAAGTTATAATCTTTTTGTCTCATGAAACAGATAATACTTATTATTGATATTGTTTGTGGTTACCCACCAGAACACCACAGAAACGAGTCCTGGAACGTACAGAAATCATGCTGGTTCTGACCTGGATGATTGATCCCTTCTTCCTAGCTTTCATAGTGTTAGAAGATATTATGCATGCTACAGGAAGAGAAAAGTAGTCATCGATGCTACAAATATACGAGCCTTGCAAGGTTCAGTAATAACTGACCATGCAAAACATATAGGATTAGTCAGGTTGCAAATGTTACAAAAATAGCCAATTCCCTTTTGAATACTTTAAAGGTGTTCTCAAGAAGATGAAATCACTTCCTTGTGCCATTATTAGGTCAATAATCTATGGATAGATAGACCCTAGAAGAGAACTGATTACTATTATTCTGATGTTTACTTACATTAAATTATCCATAATAACTTAACATTGTACACATGCATTAATGTAACTTTCAAACTCCATTAGAGAAGCTTTCATCTATAATACATGATGATCAACACAGAGACCAACAACTGGCCAAGATACAGAGAGTACTGAAGAATATTTAGCTGCAAATAGGATATAATTATTATACTGTGCTTCCAAAGGCTCAGGAATCACTGCAAAGCAGAGGGACCAAAACAGTGTGAATATCATGACTGCTAGAAAACGGTGACTTCTAGACACATCAGGGCAGCTGAATTTACAAGGCCTTTAAAAGACCGAGGCATCTCAAATCCTGGAATGCAGTGGGGAGCTGAACACAAAATTCCAACCCCATAGATGAGCTAAAAGAAATTTTGGCTTCTAGAAGAGGAATAGTCAGTTTTCTTTAAAAGTGTAGTCTTAATAAGTAGAGCATAGTCTAGTGGAAGACCATATATTCAAGAATATTTGGGAAGCTTTAAGATTTATATGTATACCTCTTCTTTAATTAGAATTATATTCATATGTCAAATGTATATTTACTTTGAATTAAATGTCTATATATGTGTGTGTGCGTGTTTATAGGTTATGATTCATCTATTTGTTAGGTCACTGTAAATTCCTTCACTATATATAATTTAAAATTAATTTTAATGATTTTTAGTTTATTGGATTATGTTTGTGTGACAGGGTCTATGTGCACATGAGTGTTCTTATAGTCATCCAAGTTGACAGATCCCTCTGGAGCCAGAAGTATAAGCAACTGAGTCAGTGCTCAGAAGCATACTCAGGTATTTGGCAAGATTAGGACTTGTACTTCACCTCTGAGAAATCTCTTTGGGTTTCTAATATTTTAATTATTAAACAAATTTTACATATTTATGTACACTGTGATATTTTCATACACATAGCATTCATAATGTTCAAGTCAATATAAACATATTTCTATTAAACATTAAACTCTCTAAATTCTTTGCTCTCTTTTACATATATAGTACATTGTCATTATTTATAGAAAGCCTATAGAGCATCATTTTGAAAATGCTATAAAATTTTTAATAATTTATTTTCCTCTCTGACGTAAAAAATAAAAAGACATCACTATGTAAGTATGAGTCAAATTCCAAACTCTGTTTTATTTCTTATATTAAGGTGTCTATCTTTGTAAACATATGCTATCACAAATACATGAGTTTTATATTGTCTTTATGCTATATTCAGTTTTCTATAGTTTTAAATTCCCAACTAACACATCTACTAAACATACTTGTGAAACTCTAATTGTACTTACAATGTAAACCACTTTAAAGAGTATTAGCAAGTTACCTCCATAGAGATGTTCAACTTATAGACAAAATCATACCTTAAATTTGTTCACATCCTCTTAATTTGCTTTATTAGCCCTTTCTAATTTATGGCCTTTGGATGAAACATATACTTAGCTAGCTTGAAATTTAAATATATGTATTGTTTGAACTTTTCATAGGTTTTTTATCACTAGTGTACAAAACCATAATTATAACATAATATAAATGAAATGCAATTATAACTCTTCTGTGAACTCAAACATTTCCTTATTTACATTCACAGAATATCTTCTAACTTTATATGTTTCTTAATTTCTAATCATAAATCTAGAAAAAGGACCTCATGATTATTACATCCATTAATGTATGTTGACACGTTTTTGTGATAATTTACTCTCAGCTTTTGTTTAAGTCTTTCTGTGGAAGTTTTCTATGAATATATAGGACAATTCATTCATAATATTGGATTGTACTGGATATGTGCATATATTAAAAATTATAACAAATTTCCTTTTCACTTTAGCAGTTTTGCTTCATTAGTAAAAGCTCTTTCATTTCAGACGAGGCTAGTTTAAGACAATCTGAACAGAACTTCCTGGCTCTGAATGCTAATTATTTTTTACTCTGATCTAAAGAAAGAGCTCTGTATAAGAGAGCTACCATCATAAATGCAGAGTTACATTTTATAGTGTTATGTCATTAAATGGGGATATAGGTTGCATCTGATAGTAATTAGTAAGAACAGAGATAAATAAAGTAGAAAATCCCAAACAAGTAAACAATATATATATTGCCTGAAAGTAGGGTGAGTTCCAGTTTAAAGATTATAGTTTCTTTTATTCATTGTTAGAAATCTATTCTGTTCTTATTCCAGTTTAATTAAAATTTATGGCCAATGCCATTTTCTTAAGTTAATTACATTACTAATTAGTTACTTGTAGTAATAGAAATTCTTTACTATGAAAATGCTAACATTTCTTGCCATGTCATTTACATATTGATGAGCCAGCAGTCAAGTCTCCATTTTCTACAGCTATGAATAGAATAATCCCTCCTTTTAGTAGCTAGTTCTATATTAAGGATTTTGTGGTTATAACAGATTTGTGTAATTAATGCTTTTGGTTATTTTCTCTGAAATTCTAAGTTTCTCTTAGTATTCAAAAATGTAGTTAGAATTTATACTGGCATATGAAAATTTTCCAAAAATATGTTATTCCTTGGTGCCCCTGACTTCTCCAGTCAAGGCTAGTGGCTAGATTTACAGTCCCAGCCTTGAATTCTTCTTACTGAGTGGACCTCAAGTCCAAATAGACAGCTCTGTATCCAATACACAAACGCCACTATTGCCCATATATTTTGTGGAACTACTCATTGTTCTGGCTCATACATTATACACTGTAGTGGACTATTGATTGCTTTTTCTCCCTTGACAGCTTGCATAGAATCCACAGACGCTATGACTAATTCTCAGAGCGGAGACTTCCAGTTAAGTTCCGTCACTATTACTCCAAATTCTGTGTTCAAAGTGCAGGATGCCCAGCAGTTGGATCATTCTTTTAGGCTTAGGAACAAATCAAGGATAAAACAGTAGTCTATATTATTTTTGCAGTCTTATGGATCCACTGGACTAACAACTGGAATGGGAATTTCCCTTGTTTGGCACTTGAGTTTTTGTTACTGTATGGATCTTCAGGAAAACTTATTACTTCAAGAGACATAACTTCATTTAATACATTTATTGCACAAATATACGTAGAAAATTACTTATGTGCTTTAAGTAAACATAAAATGAATGGTTCCTTGTGACTCTTCCCCCCTCCCTCTCTTCTTATTTGTTGCCACCTTCCTCAATATTTGCCAGGTAAAGCCACTCCTCCTATTGTTCTATTTCCCACTTTATAGCATCCTTGACCACTATCCTCCTCTCTACAGCTCCTCCTCCCCCATGGCTGCTTCTTATTCTCCTGTCTTCATTTGCTGCAAGTTATATACTCACCTCTAGAGATTCAGAGCTGGTACACACAAAGAAAACATAGAGAGTTTGTCTTTCTGAATCTGGCTTACCTTACTCAGTATATATCATCAAATTACCTGAAAATTCCATGGTTACATTTTTCTTTGTAGCTGAATAGATTTCCATTGTATTCTTGTATTCTTAAACCATAATTTTATTTTCCATCCATCAGCTGAAGTAAATTTGTATTGCTTCCACTTTCTAGCTGTTGTGAATAGAGTGACAGTGAACGGGGCTGAGTCGTCTTTGGAGTAGGATGTCAAGCTCTTCCAGCATATGCCAACATGAACATCTGGGTCATACAGTAGATAAACTTTTAGCTCTTTAAGCATTCTGCCAGTGATTTCAAGAGGGGATGCACCAGTTTGCAATTCCAACAGTACCACAATTTACTTGAGATGTATTTTAACTAAAAAAATAAATAAATAAACATTGTACCTTAATTTTCAGGTTATAGTATTTTAACAATAATTCTTTGTTTCTCATTTTCCTTGCTATTTTTGTAATTAAGACATGCGTCCTTGGCAATGAAACAAATTAAAGTCAAAAAGAGTATTACATAGTTTTAGTTTGTTCTGCTAGGTACTTTCTTAGGATCTCTGCGTGACTTTCCCTCTTTGTGGCTTGACTATGACCATCTTGCTCTTTCTCTAATGTTTTATCATCCCATTGCTATTTTCAAGTTTGCTATCACTTCTTCAGTGAACTATTTACCAAATAGTATAGAATGGCATATCAATATATTCCTCGTATTTCAAGTATTGTATATTGCTTGTGATTGTCATAGTCTTGATTGTAAATGTTAAGTCAGAATTGTTTTTAAATGGCACCCTTAATAAAACAGATTGCCCAGTGAGTAATTTGGAATCTGCATTTTTAATAAGTACTAGCTGATTTTTATGATAATGTGAGTTAGAAAAACATTAAATTATAATATTGGACACAAAAATGAATCACATGATATATTAGAAAACATGGTCCTCCAATTGCCAGGAAAAACTCCAACTAAATTGGTTTTAAGCACCCAGAAGACACTATTTTATTATGTGTTATGGTTATTCATTTCATTTAACTAACAAATCTGAAAGTATAATATTTTTCAGCCTCTTCAGTCCCTACCTCTTAAACACTACTGCCAAGAAGTGATTTCTTTGTCATTTGAGGTGTGTGTATTGGTTTATTGTAATTTTTCTGTCCATTGATTTGTTCATTCTAGACACTCATTCACTGCAGTCCCTGGGAGCTCTAGGCATGTTCATCTCTACTGCCAAAGGTGTATTGGAATAAGCTCACTGATCCGCAAAATAGCTAGATCTGTTCTGTTTGGTTTTCTCACAGCCTTGTACATGATCCAACACTTCTGGGGAGAGGAAAAAAGAGTATTTCTTGAGGGAATTTGGATTACTAACAGAAAGAGAATTAATTTTATTCTAGGGGATAGTATTCATTGACAATATATGGGTGCATTGTTCAAGAGTTCTGTGCTGTGTAGAGACATCCTGCAATAAAGCTTCCAGAGTCTGTGAACTTAGAACACATGCTAACTTATGGCAAATGCCATTCATCATTTAATGTAAACTAGGTTCATGTTACTGAAAGTCATTCACATTTGCTGTTCTTCTCTGCTTTAGACCAAAAACGAAATACAAACAACAACAAACAAAAATTGCTTTGTAAATACATTGTAAAAAAATCATATTTTACTTTCAATATATTTTCAATAAAAAGCATGTAACAATATATATCGTCATTGTTACATCCTAAACCACAGGAGTTTAATCAAACCCAAATTTGATCTTTCTGCTATATTTTCAAGGAAGAAAACCTAAATTTTAAAATAAAGAAATTTGATTTATAAGCATAATAACTGAATTTGATAATGCTTCAATATTTAAAACATTTACATTTCTAAAAACTTTATGCACTCTTCCTGAACATTTTTTTATATTTGTATTTTTTGTTCTCAAATATACTGCATTTCTAAGTAGAAATACTCAAAATATTAAGATATGGAAGTACATTAAAACAACTTATTTACATAATGAACTTGGTAAATAACGCATTACAGTTTAATATTCTAATTTTGTCATGAATGATCTTTGTGGTGTGAAATGCAACTCCCATCTTTGAGATGTACTTTTGCAAACTATCTTATAATTAAAAGTATTGAATTTTAGATCTGGCTAAGGTAGACAAGCACATTGTGCTGAATATACTCTAGTTCATACCATGTAAGTCATACCAGAAGACTATATTCTAGAACTTAGTGATACATCAGAGTTTTTTAATAATACCCTTTTGTCCAGAAAATCAAGAATGCAAGCCCAGTCCTGTCTCAGCTTTCATGCCATGTAGAATTTATTGCCTTCTTTTTCCATTTATTTCTCCGTTAAGAACTTTTTCCCCAACTCATGAACTTTTTCCAGGTTTGTGTATACACCCATAGGTTTATGTGCATATAAATTCAGAAAGCTTATAATCTAAGATGCATATAAAAAAGAAACTTGATATTTGTCTTTCTGTTTCTCGGTTAGTTGGCTTAATACAATAGTTTCTGGTTCCATTCATTTTCCTGGAATAGCCATTAATTCTTTTTTCTTGGGCAAATTAAAGTCCACTGACATGTACATAAATATACATATCACATACACATATATAATTTGCTTTATTCCTTCATTCATTGATGAACATCTGGCTACTTTAATACCTTCTGTATTTTCATGAATGCAACAATGGACATGGATGTAAAGCATCCCTGTGGTGGCACATGAAGCCCCTTTAGTACTTGACCAGGGGAGATATAACTGGGTTCTCTGGTAGCTCTTTTAATTACACCCCATAAGTATTTCAGTAGTAGTTGGAAAAAGTTTGCCCTTTAACCAGAAATGATTAAGGGTTACTATTTTTTGTACTTTCATTACTAGTTTTTTATCGCATAATATATTTTAATTAACTTTTTCTAATAACAGAAAACTTTATAACGACTTTTTATTATCAGTTTAACAAGTGAGACCCACACTTTTTTTTGTTTGTTGCCATGGAAATATCCCTAGATTTTTATGGATCTTCATCTTTGGGAGTGGCATGTTCCTGTAGCTATTTATTTTCATTCATTAATTGCTTTGTTAAACACTAGAGTATAATCATGTGCTCTACTTTTTTTTAATCCCAAATGGATTTTTCTCTCATACAATACATTCCGACCAAAGTTTCCCCTCCCTGCACTACTCCCAGCTACCCCTACCTACCCTCTTCCTTAAATCAATTCCCCTCCCATTTCCTCATCAGCAACAAGACAATAGTCAAACATGACCAAAAAGGACACAATAAGAGCACTTATATTGAGGCTGGACAAGGCAACTCAATAGAAGTTTGCCAGGAACAGGCTAGAGAGCCAGAGATACACCTGCTCCCACTATTAGAACTCCCACAAAAACACCAAGCGAACAAACACAGCATATGCAGAGGAGCTGGTGCAGACTGATGCAAGTCCTGTGGTAGCCACTTCAATCTCTGTGAGTGCATTGTGTAAACAACGTTTCTGTCCCACCTGCGCCTGCTGCTGTTCAGTCCCAAAGAAATACACAGAGGCTTATATAATTATATACAGCTTGACTGATGGCACAGGCATATTGCTAGCTAGCTCTTAAAGTTAACACATTTCTATTAATTTCTGTGTCACCACAAGGTTGTGGCTTGACAGTAAGGTTCTAGCATCTTTCTCCTTCAACAGTTACATGGCGTGGCTCTTTCTCTGCTCTCTTTCTCCCTGAATTCAGTTTACTTTTCCTGCTTACCTATATTCTTCCCTGTCATTAGCTAAAGCAGCTTCTTCATTAACCAATGGTAATGAAACATATTCATAGCATACAGAGGGAAATCTCACATTACATGTGAACTCTTGTTTAACTGATTTAGTGGGCCATAGTCTCTTGGTGAACTCCATCTCCTCTGACTCCCACAGTCTTTCTTGTCCCTCTTAGGAGTTCTCCAATCTCTGAAGTGAGGGACCCAATGGAAACCTCCAATTTAGTCTCTCTCTCTCTCTCTCTCTCTC
>LOEQ01005642.1:67043-77534 GCA_001685075.1 Bramus lutescens
GGAAACCGGTGCCATCTTTAAGGCGCAGCAACACGCAGCTCTCTACAGAGTACAGTAGAATATCATTAGGAATCGTTTCATTGTTTTTGTCGGGTTTGGTTCTATTCTAGGTTTCTGGGCTGTTCAGCCTCGGGTTTCCGCCCATACAAGCTGTACAGGTCATGGTCTACCTCTCATGGTTTGGGCCTCAAATTAAACCAGACATTGGTTGGCTCATCCTGAGCGTTATGTGTCACCATTGCTCCAGGACACTTTGCAGACAAGACATATTGCCAGTTGAAGGTTCTATGAGTGATTTGGTGTCCATGTTTCTCTTTCCATAGGCTGCAGACGGCTTTCTCACTCCAAAGTAACTAGAACTTAGGGGTGAAGTCTCCGTTCCTGCATCAGCATGTCCTTTCTACATTCACTGAGATTTGTAGATGTTGCCCTCAGCAATGGACTCCTGCTATTAGATTTTAGATAGCAAAATATACCCTAACATCACCCTGTTTTATTAAGGTGCTTTGGGAACTCCTTCAGCTGGTAACCTTTAAGATACCGGCCCACTTTGAACATGTCTTCATGTAGAATAAATGCAGACAAAAAGAGTGTGTGGGTCTCGTGGTTCCTGGATTCAGTTCCAGTTCCCAGCGCTTGCAGAGAACTGCAGATAACTACTCTTTCTGTGAGTTTATCCCTCTGATAAATAAACCTTTGTTATACTCCAGTCTGGGTGATTGTGGAACTGTTTTGTACGCCAACAAATTGGCGTCAACGAGGTGGTCTGAATCCACACCACTGCCGGTTTCTGCTCAGGCCCCCCAGGCCTTCTCTCACTCCACGCAGCTGAACTACCCCTCCACACTCCGTGGAGTGCACAAGGTATGGCTTGATGGGCCTGTTACTGTAATTTGGCATTTTCCCACCAGCCTGTATCCACGTGGTTTAGTCCCACCTATTGCCGCCCACAAGCCACACCTGTGGAGCTTAGTCAGGCCTCCTATGGCCAACTGCTGTTTTCTGCCACACTCCTCCATGGTTTCTCTGGCCTCTGCCAGGCCTGCTCTGTTCAGGCCGAGCTCTGACTCTAAGAACAGGGGCTCTAATCCTGCACTTGGAACACAAGCTTACTTTTCCAGTTCAGACCCTGGAATGCCTGACCTGAGATTCGGACAGCAACCTTGTTGCTTGTGACTGCCTGCAGTCTCTATGTTCCTTGATATTCTGCGCAATTCAAACCTCTGTATACGAATGTGATATTCTTAAGTAATTAACTAAATTTGTTAGTATTTCAAAGTCTCGGGTAATTCAGGTATTGATCAAGGACCTGCCTTTCTGCCACAAGTACAACACCTGCTGGCCAATCAGGATTATTACAGTTACAACAATTTTCTGAAAATTATAATGAAGGTAAGTTAATTTGATTAATAAATAAGTAAATTTGAAAATTGTAAGCCAACCCCAAGATAGTTTTGCAGACAATATCATTGTCCAGGAATTTAACAACCATTTTGTTTCTACTAGGAATGGATTTCTGCAAGAGCTACATGAGCCTCTTGGTACATACATTTTTGTGGTCATAGTAGGTATTAGCTTTGTTCTTCATATTATATCCTGAAAGAAATGGTTTGACCACAGAGTCAAGAATGAGAAACTTTCAGGAAGGATACAATCTTTATCTGAAAGAATTCATACTATTGAAAATAATAACCTTAATTTGACAGGCAAAATTCAATCCATGTGAATGGGTTCTGAAACCTTACAAAAGGATACTGAGACATTATCTGAAAGGATTCATGTGCTGGGATTGACAATCAAAATCTATTAAAAAAAAGATATGATAAACTAGCAGATATAACATCTCTCCAGGAAGGCAATCTACATGCCATCCAAATAATATCTAAGCATGAGAAGATATAATTAATAGAAAATTTTTATACCTTAGAGTCACATGTTCACAATAAGAATCAGAAATTGAGTGATTTGATGAAATTATTAGAGATATTCACAGTTCAAGAGATTCAGGATTTACAAAATATAGTAATAAAAAGATTATTGAGGAATTTGCCAGAATTGATAAGCAAAGAAAGGAGGTACCGGCAAAAGATTTCATATTGCCAGTACCTTTCAGAGTCAGAGATGACATTACAGAAGTTTTAGCTCCTTATCCTGTTATTTATTATATTGCACTATACATTTCTGCCTTTTATCAAGATACTTATTTGTTGTTCACATTTTGAGGTCATTGCTCTCAATTGTTTCACATTTGTTTAAAAATTGCTTAATTTTTTTAATATTAAGCTATATAGACATTAAGAATTACAGGTCAATAGTCATCCATGTTTGTCAATACTTATAGTTGGATTAATTAAGTTGTTTAGATGCATAGAGAATGTATTCTGCATGAATAGGTGATCTTCAAACACTTCAAAGAACTGTAGAATATATCATTTAAATAACTTAGGATTCTGTTGACATGAGACACCATTTCCCCTGGCAGCACCAACCTATCCCTGAGAGATTGTTGGGCACTGAAGACATTCCATTTGGAGCTTGCTTTTCTCTTAACAAAATTGGTTGTTGGGTAAAGAACTGCCCCTGCCTTGAATACTGACAAAATGTTTGGACATTTATGATATAAGCAAAAAGACTACCAAACTTTGCCAAGACAGGGTAAGACAGATTTACAATTTTTTCTGCCTCTGGAAATGGTCTGTCAGTTACTCTAGACCTTAGCCAAAGATGTTGGACCAATGTTGCAAATGAAACTTTGGCTGATACCCAGTTGTCTCTGTCATTTCCTGTACCTTTTAGAAGTTGCTTGATTGTACTTCTGTTTACTTAAGTAATATTATTTTCCTTCTCAGGTCTTTGATGGTATTTAAGACTAGGTAGTCATAGTGACTTTCCTCTCATGACTTAACCAGACCATTTTTTAGTATAAGACTTAGTCTTCTTAGGCTAGGATAATTATTGAAACATTTAGCATATATATCTTGCTTGATGTTGCTCATACTGGTGATATTTCTAATTTTTATGCATGATTTGTAGCTTCTTTTCCCTAAACAATACTTAGTATTTTTTCTCTTACTGTATATAATTTTGCATTAGGCTTAGAATTCCCTTATTTAAACAAAAGAGGAAAGTGCTGTGGGAACTCCTTAAGTCAATAGCCTTTAAGATGTAAGCCCACTTTGGGTGTGGTCTCATTTAGTATAAATGCAGATGAAAACACACATGAGTCTCCCTTAAGACACTGCTGGATTCAATGTTAGTTCTCCCTTTGCAGAGGACTGTGGATCACTACTCTTTCTGTGAGTTTATTCTCAGACAAATAACCCTTTGTCTTATTCAATTCTGGGCAATTGTGGAACTCTTTTGAATGCCAACATTCAGGGATCTTCATGGGACCCCCTCTGTGAATTGCTCAACCAAATACAACCTAGTCTCATCACTGGAAGCCTTGCCTGCTATAAAAGATGGTCAGTTTAGCCTCCATGTCCTCTACTACTGATTGTCCTTAGTAGACTCACCCTCAAAGATTCCAGGAAATTTTATTGTACTATGCTTTCACACCACCAAGATGGCTTATCATAATTTTCTATTATTTGTTTTCTTGACAGAAGCCATTATGACAGAGGTTAGACAAAATTTCAAAGTAGTTTTAGTTTTAAAGTGTATTTCCCTGAAGGTTTAGGATGTCAAATACTTTAAAGTTGATTGACTATTTCCGTTTCTTTATCTTTTTTTTGGTTTTGAGAGTTCTGGTTGAAGTCATTAGAGCATTTATTGAGTAGATATGAATCTGGTTCAATTCTCAGAAATAAATTATTAAAAATTGCCTTACTGCCATAATAGAAAACAATTACTCTTAGAATTGTGTTGAAATTATTCTGTACTTTCTACACTGAAATATCATCATAATTTCATCTAAAATTAAATGACAAAATATGAATTCATTTTTCACGGGTGAAAAAAGGCCCTTGTCTTGATCTTTATCTATTTTTGTGTTTTCCCTTTTCTCACCACTAATATCATATATTTTAGCTACTAAATATTTGTGATAATAAAAGTAATCAATGGACACTCTCCAAATTTCATTTTTGAATTGTTTTGAGTATTTAGAAGCTTCATCTAAAAACTAAAGAGAAAATTTTGGAATCAGATTGGAACTTTGCAATTTTGTATAAGAAAAATCTCAAAACCTACATATCAAAAGCAAAAACAACTTAAAAGATATGATATTTAAGGGGATTTCTATCAAGAATTAATTAATTCTATGGATAATTTGGGAAGAATTGTTACTTTAGCAATAATGTTTTGCAACTGACATATATTTCAGTTACTTAGTTTTATCACAGTTATGACTTTTGCATGTTGTGACTGATTCCATTACCCTATGCACATTGGAAAGTTCTCTACCACTTAATTATTTTTATAAAACTTAAGTTTTCAACAGTAATTTTTCATTACTTAGCATACTAAGCCTGCATGTTATATAAGACATATATTTAGCTGTATTTCCCCTTTTGAAGTCAGAGTAGAATGTTTACTGTTTTATAAATTTAGTTTTGGAATGCTTATGTTTAGGCTGTTAAAGTATGATGGATCTTGCATACTGTCTCTTCTCAGGTTCAGCTAAGTTTCCAGCTTAGTTCTATGTGTTTTTAAATATATATGTAATAATGTATACATAAATTATCTTAAATTAAAATTAAGGAAGTGATAATTCCTCCATTCTTACGATTTTTTTTTAAATTTGTGTTCTCTCTATTCTTGAGAGTGACCTCTTTATTTTTCTTCCCTCCGTTTTCATCAGTGAATATAGTATTTGCAATAATTAAATGATGACTGTCATTAATTTAAGCCAGTATGCTGTAGTTTTTGACTGGTGCATTTTATTGATTCTGAGTCGGTACTGAATGTTGTCAGGTTCTTTTCATTCACCTATTGCTATGATAACATGTTTTTCATAATAAGATGAAACATAAACTATCAGATTGATGTTGGCGTGGCAAAGCAGGAGGAGGAAAAGTCCCAAAAGCAAGAGTCAAAGACCCAGTTCTCTCAGCAGTCCTGTAAAATTACTAAGCTAATAGCTTTAGTATATTCCAAGAGGACATGATGTAGCTCCATTTAGGCCCTGTGATTGATACACCAGTCTCTGTGAGCCCATTTCTGTCTTGCTTAGTTAATTTAGAGGGCTTTGTTCTCATGGTGTCCTCCATCCCCCTGGCTTTTATGATATTTCAGCCTCCTCTTTTCTGTGATTCCATGAACTCTGATTAGAGATATGATGGAAGCTTCCAATTTAGACTACCTCTCACATCGTCATACTGTGGGTCTTTGCATCTGTTTTCATCTGCTGCCAGAGAAATATCTCTGATGACTAAAGAAGAAACATTTATCTGGGAGTTTAACATTGGGAATCATTTTATTTTATTTCAAAACAGTCGTATTTGGATTTACCCTACATCTCTGAGCTATCTGGTCTTTGGTGATTGGTTACCCAAACAGTATTGAGTATGTGTTCCTTCTTTTGTATTGCACCTTAGATCAAATCAGTCATTGATCAGTTACTACCACACATTCTGTGCCACCATTCCCCTAGCATATTTTGCATGCAGACAGATTATAGGTCAAAGGTTTGTGGCTGGGTTAGTACTTACTCTTTTAGTAGCCTGCAGAATATGTTCCCACATTAAAGAGACTAGAATGTAGGAGTGAGGGCTCTAAATAGGCACTAGTTTGACTTCTCTATATTCAATGTTTTCTGTCTGTATTTTCTTTAGTAATGGGATCCACTGTCAGTTTGCAGAGACTAAACGTTTGTCTTAGCTACAACCTGTTTATTTGGAGATTTCTATGGAACCCCTTGGCTAACAATTTAATAAGGTAATCCAGTCCTGTCATTGGATTCTGCGCCTTCCTAAAAAAAAAAAATGTTTAGGTGAAACTACATGTCTCCTATTACTACGAGTCCTCATTAGACTCACTGCCATAGATGTTTCCACTACATTAGGTTTCAACACCATACCCCAAATGCCCAATTTCAACTGTTTATCCCCTCACTTACTCCTTCCACCATATCTCCTCTCCCACCTGATCTTCATGTTTCTGGCTCCACCAGTCCTAGTCTGTCCATAAATATCTCTTCAATTTTCTACTCCCAAGGAGTTCCATGCTTCCCCTTAGATCCCTCCTCTTTACATAACCTTTCTGGGTCTATGGGTGTAGCTTGGCTATTATTTATTTAATGGCTAATGTCCACTTACAAGTTAGTACATACATAATTGTATTTCTGGGCTGATTTAATTCACTCAGGATGATTTTTTTTCCAGTTCCATCAATTTGCCTGCAAATTGCACGACATTTTTCATTTTATCAGCTAAATAATACTGCCATGATTTCTCTATCCATTAATATGTTGAGGGGCATCTAGGTGGTTTCTAGGTTCTGGGTATTTTTAATAAAGCTGCATTCGATATGACTGAGCAGGTGTTCTTGTGGTAGGATTGGAGCATCCTTTGGGCAGCTGTCCATGAATGGTACACTGGCTCTTGAAGTAGATTGATTCCCATCTTCCTAAGGTGAAAATTTCCACACTGATTTCCACCATAGCTGTATGAGTTTCCATTCCCACTAGCAAAGGATGAGTGTTCCCCTTATACTACATCCTTACAAGCATGAGCTCTCATTTGTTTTATTGATCGTAGTCATTCTGATCATGTAAGATAAAATCTCAAAGTAGTTTTGAATTGCACATATTACTATTATTGTTGTTGCTGCTGCTGCTACTATTATTATTAGCAAACCATAACTCTCTGTGGCAGAAATGTCATAAAATTTTTAAAGGTGCTTTTCACATGGATTTGAGAATGAAAGTAGGGGCCAGATGCTAAAGCAGTGTGCAAGGCACAGAAGAGATTCTTCTCGGGGTCCCTGAGACTCTCAGAAATAATTTCAGAGATCCTTTCCACAGGTTGATTTTGGCCTACAGAGAACACACTTCTGATCTCCAGACTAAAGAGGCCATAAGATTGTCCTGTTTGATGTCAAAAAATTTCAGGAATTTATTATAGTAATAATAAAAATCAAATGCTGTTAATCAGTACATTTTAATTTCTCTCTATAGCTCATTTTATTTAAGTGTCAACATTTTGGTATAAAAATATGCAAACCTGGATTGCCTGCTTGGCCTAGTGGGTAAGAGCACTTATTGCTCTTGCAGAGGATCTAGGTGTAGTTTCAGCATCTATATGGTAGCTCATCATATGCAACTTCATCTTATTCATATAGAATCAGACATTCATGTTGTGGTATTCATATATGAATAAAAGAAAGACAATTAGACACATAAAACGTTAAGATATGCAACATGTATGGCATTTAACTTACATCATTGCTTAAAGATAAACAAATTGGCAAGGATTCTGTGGTAGTTTGAACAAAAATGCTCCTTATAGACTAATATATTTTAATTCTTAGTCACCAGGGAGTGACACTAATTAAAAAGATTAGAGGGATTATGGGTGTGGCCTATTGGAGGAAGTATGCACTGAGGGTGGGCTTTAAGGTTTCAAAAGCCCATGTCAAACCCAAAGTTCTCTGCCTACACATCAAGATGTAGTTCAGAGCTACTGCTCCAGCACTTGACTACATGCATCCATATTTTTTTTGCCATGACAATTATAGATTAAGCCTCTAAACTGGTAAGCAAGCCCTAATTAAATGCTTTATCTTATAATAGTTGCCTTGGTCAAGGAGTCTTTTCCCAGCAATACCACAGTGATTTATACAGTTTCTTAGCCTTATAAAAATTTTATTTATAGAAATCAATGAGCTACTTGAGAGTAAGCCTTTTGAATGTCTAGAAGTATAGAATTTGTTTATGAAATAGATATAATAATATTCCCCCAAAGTAAGAAAAGTATATTAAATATTTATTTAATAAATATGTAGCTATCGAAGGATTTTTCTAGAATCATCAGGTTTTATACAATTCTAAGTTTTGAAGCTGCATCATGCTTTTCTTTTTATAGGAGAGGTTTATTATTTTATGTATTTTCATTGTTTATGTCTATTCATTTTCTCTTAATATGTTAAATATATATCATATAACACTGAACAATTAACAAATGATATTAGATAAATATTAACACCAATATTAACATTACCATTCATTCAGATATATTGTTATTCAGATATTATTTATTCATGTATATGTATGTGTGTCTAAATCAACTCATGAGCACTACATTAATGGAAGTGCCCTTGGGTTTCAAAGAAGGCATGGGATACTAAAAATCATGTGGGTAGGGTTTACCAAAGGTTGTGAGCAGCTGTGATGCTGTTAGGAACCAAATTCCAGTCATCTGTAGGAGCCATAGTGCATTTACCTACTGAGTCATCTTTCCAGAACAACATTCAGATATCTTAACTGGAAGATTTCTTATATAGTTTATTTATGTATTTGAATAACTTGTACTGCTCAAGATGTAATTTCTCTTTCTATCTCATCCAGTTGATTATTAGTTTTAATGAACAAAATTTATTTCAACGTAATTTGAGCGAATGTTATACGTTAGAGGAACAAATCTAGTTTTGCAAACATTGTGCCATGAAAATGTGTAAGTTGCCTATCACAACAAGGAATTCACAAGGGAATTTATTTTACTCTATTAGGGTCTATTAGCTATTTAAGGTATAATGATTCTTACAAATAAAATCCTGTATTTATATAGACATATTGGATACTTATATTGATTAATGCATTAAACAAAAACTCAGAGAACACAACCATGTGTTGGTGTCACAGTAAGTGACTCAAGTGGTGAGGATTTCTAATTCTCTGTGGAAAGGAGCCTTCAGAGGCACTGTCACTAATTGAAGAAACCAAGCGCCCTCTTAGACTGCAGTCAAGAAAAAATTAGCAGTTTCTACACAGCTGCATTTACTGCCTAGTAATCAAGGAACTGCACCTCTCCAAGAGAATAGATTATCGATCTTTCTTACACAGCTAAATACAGGCTGTAGGTTTAAGACAAAATGAGAGATATTATATATGAAGTTCTATAAAAAAATTTTGAAGCTGTTTGTAATTTTTCGTTTAATACAGTGGCTGCCTTTTAAGTAACTGCTGTCCTAATCAACAACTGCAATTCCACAGCTACTAGCAGCATTGGGGCCACAAGGGTGGCACCTGGCAGGAATTCTGTTCCATTAGTGGCTCTCAAAGTCACTAAGGCAAAATTTATCTAGATTTCTACCCCTTTATAAAACTCAGGATTCAGAAATTGAGGTGAAACTCTGCTCACTCAGAGAGGGTGAATAACAAATGGCTCACCTTCTCTGCTTGCTGTTGTCTCAGGAAAACCCAGGGGTCCTGCGCAGCTCCCACTTAGGAACACTAGCTACACAGGGCTCCTACCTACCACTTCCTGTCAGCTAGTCTCTCAGTCTCTCGACTACAAGTTAATTTTATGTAATCAAATGAATGTAATGTGTCTTTGACGGTAAACAAAAACAATAGAAAGAAATGTAACTCACCTTAAAATAATATTCCACACCAGCCCTTATATAAACTTCATGTATTTGAAATGAAGTGTAATTACTTTATAAACCACAATAGTGGAGATTTTAGTTGTAATTATCACTAAGTAAGTACTTCATTACTTAAGTAAACAAATAAGATTCTTTATACTGTAAGTTGGCTTATGAGCAAGCAGAGCATGAACAACCCAGACAGAAGCGATTAGTGTTTAAAAAATGTGAAAAATAAATATTTGTCACCATGATCATTAGTGTCATAGATCGTTATCATCTTGCTGCGTGAAGCCATGCTTTTATTAAGAAGTTTTGATTTTAGCTGGGTGGGAGTGGCACACATCTTTAATCCCAGCACTAGGGAGGCAGAGGCAGGCAGATCTCTGTGAGGTTAACGCCAGCCTGATTTACAAGAGTCAGTTCCAGGACAGGCCCAAAAACTACAGAGAAACCCAGTCTCAAAAATCCAAAAAAAAAAAAGAAGTTTTGATTTTGAATCAAATATAACTTATAGACTCACAGCACAAAGACAGTAGCATAAAACTTCTGACAGTAAACAATTTTTAACCAAAAAGATATTTGTGTTGGAGTACAAACTGTAACAAATTTGCATGTAATTTAGTGAATTTATGAGACTAAAGTAAATGTCTTAATATACTAAGAATTAATGAAATTCAGATCAAATGTAAAGGACACAGGTGAAAATTTATACACAAAGTAATTTAGTGGTTAAAGTTAAGTGGTGTTTTTTAAATGTCCATATCACCATGGTAACAAATTCTCTCCAGTGATAGACAATAGAAGAGTTTTTAAAATTAGTAATAATTGTGTAAAGTTATGGTTTTTGGTGGGAGAAGTGAAAATTGATAAATCACTGAGTCAGAGCAAAAATCACCTTATTACATGTAAAATCCAGACCCCAAAAGATGAATATGGTATGTACTCACTCATAAGTGGATTCTA